>JAOPUL010000002.1:51509718-51522516 GCA_027564515.1 Octopus rubescens | reverse complement strand
AGCCAAAAATAGACTGGAGTCTGGTGCAGCTTGCCAGTTTCCAGTCAAACCGTTTAACCCATGCCAGCATGGAAAACAAACATTAAATGATGATTTCTCTGCTAAATCCATGTCTAGTCCTCCAACCATTTCTGTTATCATTCAGAAAACTCTGTGCCTTTATTCCTTGCCCCAATATGAGTTTGGCTGAAGCTCCCGCCTTTCTTACACACAACACATATTTACTCATCCATTCCAACATCTCTCTGATTTCCACTGACCTACCTTTCATTATGCTGACACTGATGAGGACAGCATTAAAGTTATCAACTTGGCAGAATGAGGGGATGGTTTTAGTAATGGTTGAGTGAATTGGTATCTGTATTTTGCACCTGAAAAGAAGAAAGTTTGTTCGATCGATTGGTGATGATCGGAAGGGTCTCATTCATGGCAAGATATTTCTGCCTCTAACTGATTTCCTAACTCCTCAATAAATTATTAACATGGTGAGTTATCATCATCCACTTTCCCATGCTTGCATGAGTCAGATGGAATTTCTTAAAGCAGATTTTCTACAACTGGATGCCCTTTGTCGAGAACCCTTGCTTGTTTTCAAGCAAGATAACATTTTCCCCAAAGCTAGACATATTTTTCATGAAAGACTGAAGACAAACAACCTCATTTGTATGATGATGATGCTCATTTACAACCATCACATGATGTCTAGATATGGGTACACACCAAAAAGACACTTACTCAAGGTGAAGCACAGTGGGGCTGAACTTGAGACCACATGGTTGGGAAGCAAGCTTCTTAACAACAGAGCCACTTCAGCAATTAGTTAGTCTTAGTTGCTTGGTATATGTTAATTGGCAGGTGGCTAATCTTCCTTAGATTTAGATAGGTATTAGCAGTACAATATACATACATATGTGTACACTTAAGCACATAAACAAACAAATACAGACATTTATACATATATATATACAGTGACTATACATCCGGGACCAAACTTCAATAAATGCAGAAGAGAGGTGTCAGCAATATAATATACATATGTATATGTATGCAAGTATGGAACCTGTGAAGGTGTCTGCATAGAAATGAATGGAGACGGCAATGGAGGCAGCCTCAGAGTGAAGCTGAGATTATGGCAATAGTTGCCAAGGAGGTACATCATGATAAATTTTGTGGAAAGTGATGGTGGTCACATGGATACATTTATTATTATTTTTTTTTTTTACTTAACCAATAGAATAAAAGCAAGAGCCAGAGAGAAAGTATAAATTTTTTATTAATCAAAAGTTTAAACAATATAGATTTAATAAAAAAGAGAAAAAAAAATTAAGTCAAGGATTTTTGACTGAAAATTACCAAAGATAATCAATTAATATATTAATAGCAGCAATAAAAATAATAATAATGATTTCAAATTTTGGCACAAGGCCAGCAATTTTAAGGGGATGGGGAAGCCGATTACATCGACCCCATGTTCGGCCTCAAAAGGATGAAAGACAAAGTCGACCTTGGCGGAATTTGAACTCAGAACATGGAGACAGACAATCTGCTGTTAAGCATTTTGCTCAGTGTGCTAACAATTTTGCAAGCACACCACTTTAATAATAATAATGGTTTCAAATTTTGGCACGAGGCCAGCCATTTTGGGGGAGGGGTATAGTCGATTACATCAACCCCGAAAGGCAAAGTTGACCCTGGCGGAATTTGAACTCAGAACGTAGAGACGGACTAAATGCTGCTAAGCATTTTGCCTGGCATGCTAATGATTCTGTCAGTTCACCGCCTTCACCATAAAATTTTGGTACACAACCAGCAATTTTAGGGGATGGGGTAAAGTTGATAACATCAACCCCAGTATTTGACTGGTACTTTATTTTATTGACCCCGAAAGGATGAAAGGCAAAGTTGATCTTGATAGCATTAAACTCTGAACATAAAGAACCTGAAGAAGTGTCACCAAGCATTTAGTCCAATATGCTAACAATTCTGTCAATTTGTTACTTTAGTAATAATAATGATAATGTTTTCTTTATTAACCACTAAGGGTTCACAAAAACATTGGGGACAGTACAGGATATAATGTGGGTTACATAAAGGAGTGTAAAAAACCCCCCTGAACATAAACATAATTTTAACAATGAATAATTCCCCAAAACAGAGACTTAGGGCTGCTCATGGAAACTCCACAAAACCACGGTCACCATGACCACTATGTCAAGTGCCCTCTCCTCATCCTCTTCAATAGGTGCATGCTTCGAGTAGGCTCATTCACTAAAACCATCTTTGCCACAGTCACCCACCTTTCAACAAATTTGCTTGAAGGTGGCACTTCTCTCTTTCCTTTTCAGGTGAAACTTGAAAAAGTTGACGTGGGCTTAGCCAAAGAGGAACCTGTCTGTCTTCAGTCCTATCAATATGGTCCACCACAAGACCAATTTTGCTAAGGCCACCAGACAGATAAACACTGCCTGTCCAAAGGAAGGTGACAGGATGATCTTCATAATAGACTCAGCCTATAGCTGGATCTGATACTACATCATACTTTTCAAAAGCTGGTTGGGTTTTCTAAGGCAGTGTCTTTTATGACCAGATACCCTTCCAAAACTTTACAACACATAGAAATATGGTACACCTATTCTCAAAACAGGATATCATTGTTGTCGTCATCATCACCATCATTTTAAAGTCCACTTTCCCATACCTGCATGGGTCAGATTTTCTACAGTCGGATGCCCTTCATACTACCAACCCTCACCTGTTTCCAAGTCAAATAATAGTTCCCTTAGTCCTTAAAACACATAGCTCAATGGCTGGACAAGATTTCATGGATGATTGCAAATGATACTGCTTGTATGATGATGACATTTGTTTACAACCAATATGCTATCTCAAGACAAAGAGACATGAACGAACACACACACACACTGACTCATGCACACACATACATATATCATCATCATATAGTTTCCGTCTATGAAATCTACGCACAGGCTTTGGTTGGCCCAAGGCTATTGTAGAAGAAACTTGCCTAAGGTGCCACACAGTGGGACTGAACCTGAAATCACATGATTGGGAAGTGAACTTCTTAACCACACACTCATACTATTATATATATATATATATATTATTTGACTATGATATAATCCATTCTATTATAGGCACAAGGCCAGCAATATTTTAAGGGGAGGGGACACATTGATTACATCGACCCTGAAAGGATGAAACGTAAAGTCAACCTCAGTGGTATTTGAACACAGAATGTAACGAGTTGAAAGCAATGCTGCTAAGCATTGTGTCCAGTGTGCTAACGGTTCTGCCAGCTCTCCACCTTTATATTGACTATAATCATATAGATATTTATCTTCCACATTATAATGTAGATAGCTATATACAATGTGTGTGTGGGAGGGGAGGGGGCGATCCATCAATCTTGAAAATAAAAGGTTACGTTGATTCAGGTGAAGGTTATCTTATATTTACAGTTTATCACTATAAAAATCTAATAAAATTCCCAGTTTTATTTCAACATTTTATCCTTTTCCTACACCGACTACTTTACAGAGTGTACTAGGTGCTTTTTTATGTGACACCAGCACTAGTGAGGTCACCAAATAACTTGCAAGACAAGCCCCTCCCCTCTCATCAACTGAGTGGGAGTGTAGTATTGATGGAGGTTGATTTATGTCAGGTGATGAGATGATAGGGGGATAGGAACAAGTGGGTTGCTGTAGAGGAGATACACAGTTACCCCAGCTGGAAAGGGAGGAAAGAGATGGTAGTGATGATGAGGTATCAGGGTGTACCCTCTAGGTGCAAGAAGGTGAGTAAAAGAGAGGATATGGATAGAGGATCAGAAAGGGTGGGTGGGTAGGTAAGTTTGCAAGTGCGAAATGAGATTGACAGCTGGCTAGAGACAGGAATAGAGGTGGACACATGGTCAGTGGTGAATATCAGTTTGAGGGGAAGGAAGAGGTGGGAAAGAAGAGGAGAGGAAGTGGAAGAGGTGATAAGTGATAACATTATGGTAGAAGTTTTCTTCTCAACTGAGATTAAAAGTGAAATTTAAATTTTACAGTCTGGATAAAATTTCTCTTCTTCACTGTCTGGAAATCCTGTTTTTATATCTCTATCGTGAATTACTGTGAAATATTTCTTCAGAACTGAGACTAAGAGCAAAATTTCTCTTCTTCAGTTTGGAAATTCAGTTTATATAAATCACTTTACGGGATATTACAGTGAAATGTTTCTTCTCAGCTGAGATTAATAAATCTTGTTTATATAAATCCATGATGTATTACAATGAATTTTTTTTACTCAAACAAGACTAAAAACAAAATTTCTCTTCTTCACTGTCTGAAAATCTCCCTTTATACAAATCTATGGTGTATTACAGTGAACAACTGAGATTAATAGCAACATTTCTCTTCTTCAGAATTGAAATCCTCAATATAGAAATTCATCATGATTACGATGAAAAATTTCTTCTCAGCTGAGATTAAAAGCCAAATTTCTGTTCTTTATTGTTTTGAAATCTTATTTCTATAACTCTATCGTGAATTACTGTGAAATATTTATTCAGAACCAAGTTAAGAGCAAAAAATTTATTTCCCTCAGTTTGGAAATTCTGTTAATATAAATCTACAGTGAATTACAGTGAAAAAATTTTCATGATGTAGATTAAGGATAAAATCTTACCCCTTTCCATTCTCTTCTTCACTGTCTGGAAATCCTATTTTTATATCTCTATCGTAAATTACTGTGAAATATTTCTTCAGAACCAAGATTAAGAGCAAAATTTCTCTTTTTCAGTTTGGAAATTGTTTATATAAATCACTTTATGGGATATTACAGTGAAATGTTTCTTCTCAACTGAGATTAAAAGCAAAATTTATTTTCTTTTTTCATGGTCTGAAATGTATACAAGATTGTATCATTGACAAAGATCACGGTTAATGGAAATATAGAAGTGAAAATATTTGTAAAGAGTAAACTATAAAAACAAAAATAAGAAAAGTATCCATATATTGTTGTGAGAGAAGAAAAGTTATAGGAAAATCAATTATGTGAAGAACATATAAGATTGATTTTATTTTCTCCCCACTTTGAAGAGATATCAAAAGAAATATACCAGTCCTATTACCACTGTGATATCTGTAAAAAGTCATCTTCTCAAAAAGATAGACTCACTGTTCACAAACGCAGTCAAACAGAAGGAAAAAAAAACCTATAACCTGTAGTTAAATCATTCTCTCATATACATAACTTTATATGAACTTTATTTGAATATATTCAAACATCTGCACCCGCAAACATGTAAATGCTTACTCCAAGTACTTGATAATGTGTATAGGATCTCGACTGGAGGAAGAGCACCCCCACCACCTCCTGGCTGGAGGGAAGAGTACTAATGACAGGGGTGAAGAGATGTCTGAACTAAAGAGAAGGGATGCATATTCATATGGCAGAAGCAAAGGAATTTTAGTTTTGTGCCTATGACAATGGCAGAAGCCTCATGGAACAAAATTTCTGCAGAGAACACAGAGATATGTCCTGTTAGGCCAGGAATCCAACGAAGAATAATAGGCACTGGGATTCACATTGATGGACTGGAAATGAAAAACGATGTAGAATAGGACAATGATTTTACACATACACAATTCAGATATACTTAAAATGAAGTGCTATGGGAAGTAGTTTAATATGGTGAAAGATCTTTGGGTTCACAAGTCAAGATGATGTACACAGAATTGTAACGTGAATCAGATGATAAGCATTGATGGAACCAAGAAGGCAAGCCCCAGAGGTAAAGTCAATGCAACTGCAAAAAAGAGTTAGGGGCCAGCAAGTGAATATTAGGTGGCCTAAAGCAAATGAATTGTTAATCTACAAAGAGTTCAAAAATGCTGTACTGAAGATGAAAATTATGAAGAAATGATTGTTGGTGGAAGAAGAGCTTTAGGTATTCGTTGATATAATCTGTTACACAGGTGAGGAAATGTTTGACACATAAAGTGGAAATGGTAGGAATAAAATGCCATGAGAAGTCACCCTACAAAAGAAGCCTTTGAAGAGTGTGAATTGAGGTAAAGAAAAAAGAAAAGGTACCTTTGAAAATGCTGTATGATGATATTAAGAAGTGCCTCTGTCAACCAGTGCAAATCAAGAAAATGGAAGGAAAGAGGAAGGCTCAAGTAATAGGGTTCATTGAAAATTCTTACAAGTATGCATATGAGGTGTTCCAGGAAAGTAGAAATTGTCACCTGACAAGCAGCAGGGATGAGCTGGAGATATACTTCTGTATTATGTATAATGGTAACCTTTGAGATACTCCCTATACCATCAATGCAGAGGATACTGAAAGTGACAGCAGCTGGAGAAAAATTTGACCTTAGATACCTTCGAATGGAAAAAAACTCCAGTATTTCATCAAAAAGGCATGATCGAAGAGTGTGCCAGACCAGGATGGAGTGCCATATAGAAATATTCCATTCTGAGCAACAAACTATTTTTCATTTTTTGACAAGATTAAAAAAAGAATATTATGGATTGCTGGGAAAGACTAGAAGGCATCCACCTTCTTAAAGAGCAGAACTCATCAACTCTTGACCAATTCAAGTCAATTTCTCAAGTGAAAGTTCAAGGAAAAATATTCCTTAGCATTATTGCTACACAAATGATTACATTTGTTAGAAAATGGTTTCTGTATCAATATGAATCCCAGGTATATCAGATTGCACAGAATATGCAACTATGGAAAGTCATACAGACAACAAAGAAGGAGAAAAGCAACCCAAGAAATACTTTTGGGTCAGTTCCACACAAACTACTTCAAACTGCTGTGGTATTGTTCTGGATTTTGCTTGAAATCAGTAAACCAATAAAGGATTATTACAGCAAATTCTACATGTTTTTTTGCCATAAAAGATTATATAATGACTTGGGACAAGTTGGATGTAGGAACTGCAGATAAGTGCACATTGTCAGTTGTTTGGTTCATACTTTGAATGGAAGTCATCCAACAAGACACAATGGGCTTTTGTGAGCTGCCCTGTGCATTCACTGTAAAAATCCCTTCCAGTTCAGGAAACAAGGAACCAGGGTTTAAGGGCAGCAAATGTTCCTGGCACCGATAAACCAAGTCACCTTTTGAATGACCACTTGACAGGCACCCATTTCCTCGTCGACACTGATGCTGAGATTAGTATCATACCAGTTTCTCTAACCTCAGGCAATAGAAAACCGACTCCGACAATTCTACAAGTGATTAACCAATTGCCCATCCAAATTTTGGCAAAGTCTCTCACCTTAAACTTAAGCCTTCATTGCGTTTTCCAGTCCAGTGGGTTTTCGTCATTGCTAAGTTGCAGTCACTATGTGTGTGTGTGTGTAAGCTGTAGGTTACGTCTTTGAGCAAGGCACCTCATTTACTTCATTCCTCTTTGCTACCCAGCTGAAAATTAATTCTAGCCTAGCTCTGGTGTGCAACCCTCTCTACTTCCAGCTGTCATACCATCTGTATTCCATTGTGTCAAAGGTCAAAAGGTTGCAGAACCAAGCGAAAACATGCCAGATGGTGCTGGTCAAGTCGGTGCACTAACTCGTCCCAAATCATGCTACACTGGATGGCGTCTCATTTCTTTTGAGAGGACCGGACATCCATAGAGGGAAGAGGGGGATGGATGTCAGCAGGGCGCAGACCAAGCTGATTCCATGTCAGGTTCCCCAATCACAGATGGTTCAGTTATGCTGTGAAAGAACCCTGTTAATGAAAACATGGCAAGAGATCACCAATGAAAGAAAAGCTGATAGGACCAGTAAGACCGGAGATCGAAGGCTGCAGCCGCTATATTTGTTGGATAAGGTGGTCTGTTGCCATCCAGTGTTGTTGAACTGAACATTGCATATCTCTTTGGCGGCCTGTTAGATACAGGTGTTGAGATTCATGAGGAGAGATATGTGGCTGTAGCAAGGGGCACTGCGGAGGGCATACAATAGCTTTAGCATGGCAAAGCAGTTCCTTAACAAGAACAGTGCTGCTTAGGTGTTGATCACATTCAGTCTGTCCATCAGTCTTTCAAGCTGGCAAAGCTTAGACTTGAGGGTGGAGCAAATGTCAGGCGGGAGGATCGGTGAACTGAGGATAAGGACGTCCTCTTTCGAGGTCACGTGTACCTGGTGAAGTAGTGAACATATGCCCGAGATGGAGGCCGCAAAGCCCTTTGCATCGTAGTTAACGTTCACGACCTCCGTTTCAACAAGTTTATCTCGAGGCAGATGCTCGCTAGAGCAGGAACCACAGATTGGAGATCATGACAGACATTCTACTGGCCCACCTATCATCCAGGTACTAGAGGTTGAAAGGAGCCATGGTGCTCCGAGCAATGCTGTCCACCCCAAGAGAAAATAGGAGGGGCCCCAATAGATTACCCCGCTGAATACCAGTCAAAGATGGTATGACCTTATCTGCATTGACGAGCATGCTCAGAGCCCCGTATGACAGGTAAGCCAGTGGGTAGGCAGACGGAGCATGGCTGAGACAGGCCTGGAGCAAGTGGTCACGGTGCAGACAGTTGAAAGCGTTTTTTATGTCAAACTCGACAATGAAGTGCTTGGAATCATTTGATATCAGCTCTCGGGAGGACAGTCATTGAAAAACTGTCCAGTAGCATGGTGGGGTGGGGGTGAGTGTTCCTCACATCTGCTGGCTACGCCCCCCCCCCCAGCTGTACCGGGTTGAGTTCCTGACCTAGTTTGGGTGCGACAGAACTGCAGATGGCTTTGGTTGCGAGTCTCTGGAAGACAGTGCCCACTGACAATGATGGGGCATATGCCTCTGTCCTTCTTCCCGAGAGCAATTAGGCGGGCTGAAAAGAAAAGGCTTTGGGGATAAGAGTCCAGGGCGCCATAAATGAATGTGTTAATGAGAGCCATAATTGCACTCAGCAGGTGGCGCCCAGCTTCGGCAGTGAGTGGGGACAGCAAGTCTTTGAGGTGATTGGGTCGGAGACCGTCGACACCTCTGCTGCTACTGGCAGGGAAAGACCTCAGAGCAGAGAGGATGACCTCCTTGGATGCCATGTATGGCGCCTGAAGGTCAGGTGGGGGTATGAATCTGTGGTCTGCAGGTGGCTCAAAATATTTGAGTCAGAGGGCAGCCAGGACCTCTTCGGTAGGGAAGAGTATGGTGTCATCAGAGGCGACTGCTCTGACTGCCGTCGAGACATCGCCCTTGATGAGTTTGGCATTTACCTGGTCATGTAGATGCTTTGAGCTGTCTTCAGTGGTGGATTTCTGCAGGCATGAGAATGAGCAGGGTGCAGCATTTTCAGATACGCTATTTATGGGTGCCTGTCTGAAGGACAAGATGTTGGCCCTGACTAGGGCCATTGTCGACAGGCCACCTTGATCTGGGGAGACTAAGAACGAGCAGAGCAAAACAAAACAGTCCCAATTGCTAGGTTGACCAAATTCTAGGGCTTTCTCAAATGAGGATATGAAGGTATCAGCCACCAGCACCTGGGCCATTTTCGGGATCTTACGAAGCCTCTCGAGCCAGGCAGTTAAACGGTGAGGGTTGGGCATTGGCAGGCTTGCTGTCTGAGTGTGTGGTGGATGGCCACTGCCACGCAGCTGAAGGGTGGGGGAAGCTGTATCTCTACATTGAGTGTGCATTCAAGGCCCGTCGTCTCAGGCCGATGCAAGAGAAATGATGGAAATAACCACATCCTGAACAGTTCCTCCCTCTCTTCTGCCTACTGGTGGTGGTGCATATGCTGCATGTAGCCTCATAGCGGTGCAGTTTGTTAATATGTCAATCACTTATCTTCTGCGTTTGTTATCATTTCTGAAATGTGTTTTGAGTTTTGGAGGCGCTTCAATTTGTAGATATTGAATTTGTTTTCATAAATCTACATAGATTTCTTGATACCACTTTTCATTCTAATAATCAAACATTTTCTAAACTTATAATTTAATCTGATCTTCAGTAGAATTCCTCCCATTTAGCACTACTACTAAAAGCAACTTTCTGTATATGGATTACCCCATAACAAGTGTGACTGACAAACTGTAGGCAGTGAAAGCGCTTAAACAGAATATGAAAACTTCCTTGCAAAAGATTTATGTTGTTCTGTTTTTAAATTTAAGAAAATCTTTCTTCAAATATTCTGACACTATCAAGAATTCTTTTTAAAAACTTTTTATGCCAGCATGGAAAACAGACGTTAAAGGATGATGATGATGATGATGATGATATATATGTATACACACATATATGTATGTATACATGCACAGAGATATCAATGCATAACCAGTTAATGAGTTGAAAGACTGTAGCAGAAGTAATCAATTTCATTTTCACATACTGAACAATATTGATTTTGCTAAAATCCCCCCCGTTACCTTTAAACATTTCTTCCTTTGCATAGATATACAATTTCAGTTAGTGATGAAAAACACCTTGTATCATTCTTCAAAAATTAAACAAACAAAAAATATTTTAAAAAAATGCATGTTAAGATTGTGGTTGAGCATCAACTGACATCTTTCTTCGGTTGTACAGGAAATAAAGAATTGCAGGTAACATTGCCACTATGTTCAGGATGGAGATTATATAGAAACTGATGGTATAGTCATTGTTGTTATATTCTGTGATGACACCTGAAATAAGAACAGAATATTTGTGGAAAGAAAAAAAATCTGAAGAAGAGAATACATAATTCATGAGATGCATGCAGAAAAGCAAAAATCGAAGCAATATTGTATGTTTATTCTTAATACATTTTGGCAGATTTGAACATGAATATCTGATTGCTGTTGTTTTTCATCATCAGAGAACACCTCCTCCCTTTCGATGATGTGTGTTCCAGTCACATGTGGCTCACTGGTGTGTGTTATGGACACACATTGACTATAGGGAGGAAATGTTCTCTGATAATGAATAACAATAGCTACCAGATATTCATGTTCAAATTTGCCAAATTCACTCACAGGTTTTGGTTGGCCCAGGGTTATAGAAAAAGACACTTGCCCTGACTGAACTCTGAATCATATTGGAAGCAAACGTTTTTCCCACACAGCGATGCATGCACCTCTCTCAACTAAGAGGTCTTTGTCCTGCAAGTTACTTGGCAACCCTGTGCTGGTGCCATATAAAAGGCACCTGTACCGGTGACACGAAAAAAGCACTTGTGCCAATGTCATTTAAAAAGCACCCAGTACACTCTCTAAAGTGGTTGGCATTAGGTAGGGCATCCAGCCATAGAAATCATGCCAAAACTGACAATTGGAGCCTGGTGCAGCTCTCCGGCTTGCTAGCTGTCAAACTGTCCAACCGATGCCAACATGGAAAACAGACGTTAAATGATGATGATTGTAACAGCTTGTACCCTCTTACATCTAGTTATTCAAATTTGATGTTCCTGTAGAATTCGAATTACTGTTATAATCACAAGTAATAGTCTCTCCTTGGCATTGAGGACTGTTTAAAACCTTCTTGTCTGTACTTAATTAAGTACTACACATTCACACAATGTACATATATACATATATCTGTGCCTGTTAGGCAGCCTGATGAACATCCAAGTCAAGAGTCCTGTGCCTGGTGAGCACCTGATTCGAGAGGTCTGTGCCTGGTGAGCATCCGAGTCGAGAGGCCAGTGCCTGGAGAGCACCTGAGAGTCCTGTGCCTGGTGAACAACCGAGTCGAGAGTCCTTTGCCTGGTGAGCACCTGCATTGATAGTCCCATGCCTGCTGAGCACCCGCGTCAAGAGTCCTGTGCCGATGTCACATAAAAAAGTACTTGTGTTGAGAGTCCGGTGTCGGTGGCACATTAAAAGCACCCAGCACACACTGTAAAGTGGTTGGCATTAGGAAGGGTATCCTGCCGTAGAAACCAAGCCAAATCAGACTGGAACCTGGTACAGCCCTCCGGCTTGCCAGCTCCTTATGATCCATTGTGGTTAGGCATCCAAATAACTGCAATGGTGAAACGTATGTAGGAACTATATTTCTTAATTTACCCTATGTATGCTCTGTATACCATAACTAATAACACTGCTAAGTTCAGTGGTTAACTAACCACTATACTAGAAGCTGACTAGATAATAACTCATACAGTAGTAGTCATATATATAAATAGGTAGTTACGGTAAATCCCAGCTGTTTCCTATAAAAATTTTCTGTCTGACGATTTTCTAATAGGAAATTCATTACATGTCTATATAACATGTAAACCATTGTAATTCCTATTAGCAAATGAAACACGTGTAATGGAGAATAAATAATACCAAAAACTTTCCATTTTCCTGTTTTGTCATATATATATACCGTCTAACCCATGCTTGCATGGAAAAACAGACGTTAAAGGATGATTATGATGATGATATATAGCACCACTGCCCCAACGGCTAGGCTAAATAGGCTGAAGACGATAAAATATCTAGACCACTCGGCTAGGCTAAATTTCCCCTCCCGGCCACCCCCACCACACACCTGGCGTAAAGGCCTATGAGCGCATGCGTAAAGACTGCCAGCTGCGTATATAAATCATAAGGGTGAGAGTTGGATGTCTGTCTGTGTACATATCAACGCACAGACGGACAACATGAAATGTAATATACATATGTATAAAGATATGTAGGTATATATATACATATTTATATGAACAATGCGGGTATATGGATGTATTTGCGTAGGTAGGCAAAATGTAGGTAGGTATATCACCATCATCATCATCATCATCCTTTAACGTCTCTTTTTCCATGCAGGCATGGGTTAGACGGTTTGACTGGAAACTGGCA
>JAOPUL010000002.1:51476477-51489986 GCA_027564515.1 Octopus rubescens | reverse complement strand
TATATATGGAATGGGCTTACGTAAGAATGTGTTTGTGTGTATGTATGCATTTTGTACGTGCATGTTTGTGTGCATATATGTGTGCACTTAGGTTTCTATGCTTATGTGTATACATATAAGTATTTAGCGTGAATGAATACATGTGTGTGTGCGTATGTGTATGTATGAAAGCCCGTATGTAAGTTTGTATATATGTATGTATATGTGTGTACGTATGTATCCTATGATATTTCGTTGGTTGATATTGTTAGAAGAGAATATACTTCTTAATATCAAAGTTAAAAACATGATAAGATCACAAAGAAACCAAACATTAGAACTTATTTTGAGGTGCAGAGTTGTACAGCCTCACTGTAGAATAATCGCTAACGCGTGTTCTCCTTGCGTGTGGTTGACACGCAGTTCGATTCCTGGTGACGGTTCTCGTTCTCCTTTTTATTTCCGATTGCCGCTGATTTTAGATAAAAGGATAAATGATAGAAAATGAAATGAACGACATTCTTTTTTTAAGAATCACTACAATTGTTTCGACACGTTTTTGCACCTTTTGTACATTGGTTAGGTGTTGAGTAATCATTATGATACATCCAAGGTGTACTATTCAGTAATCACACTGAGTGAGTGAAATGACGAGACGATCTAACAAAGGGCTTATTTAAACAATCACCTGCGAAGGCGCATTTTTTTACTCCTTCCTGAAAAATGTTGCCTTACGCAAATTTACGAAACTGCGTTAACCCCTGTAGTATTCTCAGCAAATATATATATATATATATATATATATATACTGTTGACATCATAAGAATTTTTAAACAGTGGAGAGAACCGCGGAATAATTCAGTTTTTGAATTGAGTCTCGAAGTACATAATCTAATCGACTAAACCTCTACCCCGAAATGGCTGGCCTTGTGCCTAAATCAGAAACCATTATTATTAATGCTCAACATTTGGTAGTTTCAGGCAAATTTCTACGGCATCACCTGTTACGCCTCCGTGTTGCTGGGGTATGTGGAGCACTGTTTTATTTGTTGTTGTTGTTGGGGGAGTGCAAAGTCTTCCCGGTATTGTATTGTGTCAATTTGGTTTTGTTATGGGGTCTAATTGCAACATTTTGTTGCATTAGTGTTTGTATTGTGTTGTGTGTGTATTGCTAGTTGAGTTCTTCTGTTGGGGTACCCGGCTGATAGGGTACATGTTTAATTTGTAGTTTGCATCTGTTTTATATTTTGTCGCCTCCTTGTGTATAGAGAAAGGCGTTTTCTTTTTTCCTGTTACTTTATTACATGTAGTAGTCTTCCACTTTTTGTTTCTAAGAGCTTTTCTAATCCTACCGTTGTTATTTTATAGCAGTTCTCTATCTGTGTCATACCGTAGCCTCTTTCTGACCGAGGTAGATATATTCTGTCTATATTTGCTTAGGGTGGTGACTTCGGTATGCTGTTAATAGTTTTCTGGTTTTCTGGTTTTCTGGTTTTTCTATCTAAGTTTCTGAATTCACTGATCTTCCAGTATATTATGCTGAAACTGTAATTTATGATTGGTATTTTTAGCATTGAGTTCAATGTTTAATATTAGTCTAACTCTTCTGTAGTATTCTCTCCTAATTTTCTCCTTCATTTCTGTGAGTAGTATTGTAGCTGTTTCGTCTATTTCTAGATATTTGTATGGGCGATTGTGGTCTAAATCTCTGAATTCTATGGCTATATCGAGTGCAATGTTTTCAGTCCTGATTAATTTGCCTCTTCTCAGTGTCACTTTGGCACATTTGTCCAGCCCCATGCTCATCCCAATCTCCTTGCTGAAACTATGGACAATTTTTAGAAGGTTTTTCTGTTCTGTGGTATTTCTAGTTAAAGTGTTTAAGTCATCCATGTATATGAGATGGTTTATTGTTTGTCCATAGCATCTGTAACCCATGGTAGTTTAATTTAACATGTTTGTTAGCGGGGTTAGAACAAGGCAGAAAAGCAGGCGTGACAGCGAGTCTCCTTGAAAAACTCCAGTTCTTATGGGTATAGGGCAGATTTTAATGACTTGTGCTTCAGTTTTTAGTGTTATACTGGTTTTCCAGTTTGCCATTGCATGGTTAATATATTTTAGTAGGGTTGGAGCTACTTTATTTGTGTGGAGAGATTCCAGTATCTATGAGCGTGGGACACTTTCGAATGCTCTCTGGTAATCAATCCAAGCCATGTTGAGGTTTGTCTTTCTCGTCTTACAGTTCTTTATAATGGCTCGATTTACCAGCAGCTGCTCCTTACATCTATACATCCCTCTTCGGCACCCCTTTTGTTCTTCTGGTAAAACATTGTTGTTTACCAGGTGTATTATAAGCCAGTTGTAGATGACTGATGTTTTGTAGGTAGTTGACGTGCATGTTATTGGCCTATAATTTTGTGGTTATGTGGTGTCTTTGTTTTGGGGAATTAGGGTGGTTTGATCTTCCAGCATCCAGTTTGGTGTTGATTCTGGCTTGCTTATTGAATTAAATGCTGCCGCTATGTGAGTATGGATACTGGTGAGGTGTTTCAGCCAGAAGTTGGGGATCTTGTCTATCCCTTGAGGTTTCCAGTTACTGGTAGTCTTCAGTGTGTCCGTGATCTCTTGACTTGTGATGGTGGGCCATACCTGTAGCGCTATTTTGCTCTTCCTTTCCTTTTCCCTGTTTATCCACTGCACATTTTTGTTGTGTTGTTTTTCTTTGTTCCATATTCCTTTCTCAATATGACTGAATCTCTGGTCTTGTTGGCATGTTGTTGGCATATTGATATGTTTTTTTTTGTTTAACTTTCTGTAGATTTTTTTTTGTGTTTATTTTAAATTCTCTATTTTCTTGGAAGAAGCGTACACATTTTTCGTACCTTTGTATGGCGGCATGTTTATGCTGCTACGCCCTGTTTCATTTTTTCTTTTACATCCCATGTATCTTCTTTATTTCTTATGTTGTATTGTTTCGTTATATAAGTCTTCTTTTTATTTTTTATGTTTGACCCCTCTTTATCTGATTAACAGAGTCGGGATAAGTCTTTCTTCTGTTTTTTTAACAAATTTTATTCATTATGCTCTGTTTCTATTTTGGAGTTTGGGGTTTGGCTGGGTTTTTTCCTTTTCTTCGGAAGGGCCAGATCCAGTTTCCCTGGATATCACTATAGCTGCCATTTAGTTTGTTGATATCTAGTGTATCTTTTGATGTGGTCAATATTACTTGTAAGGCTTTTTTGTATCAATCTATCCTTTCACAGAGTTGTTTATTGTTTTTGTAGTCTGGGGACACATTTACGTTGACTCATATTAATCGACTTTGTGATATTTTCTTCTTCTATTTTTGTTATTTCTTCAGTCGGCTCGTCCCCATAATCGATTATAGCTGATCTGTGATGGTTAGGTGTTAGGTGTTTCGTTGTATTTTCAGTGTGTAGATTTTCTATTAGTTTATCTATTTCGGTCTTGAGCACTTTGCTGTGTGCCAGGATATATCGCAGGACGTTTCCAAGAGTATTTTCCCTTATAACGATATTTCTTCTTCTCCATATTTCGTATGTTTCTTTTATTATTAATGTGTTTCGGGTATAGTGTTACAATGTAGAATGCATATAGTATGTCAATGTAGTCGTCAGCTGTCCACCGTTCTCTTTTGGTTTTGTTTTTCGCTTGGGAGGGGGGTCAGTTTGTTCAGGGTTAACTTTTGGACATAACACCGTCTCTGGACGTTTCCTGAGGTTGGTTTCGTATCGTGATCGCCTGAGATTCACAGATCGAAATTCACATCTATTTCCTTCCATAGTCCTATTACAGAGTACATCTACACTTTCTTACCTCTCTGTTTAAGATGAAACGTGTTGCACTTTTTTCATTGTTTAAGTTGTTTACATACTGTGTGTTCCATGCTGTCTTGTTCATGTGTGAGAGGTCGCACGTGTGCGTTTGTGAACTGTATCAAAGTAATGTATCAAACCAATATTTTTGTGTATATGTGTGATGCATTACATGATTTTATTTGTACTCACAGTTTTTTTCATAGGGACATCGTTCTTTCGCGTGTTGTTTAAATGAGCATATAAAGATATCGCATCTCGACGTGTTGTTTATATTTGTGACAACGTGTCTGGCAGCGACAGTTTCATATATGAAAGAAATAATTCGGCTTCCTGCAATGAATTATATTCATAGATAGTTTTCTTTCATTTTTTTTCTGATTTATTAAATCCGGTTTGGCGATGATCTCAGATTTAATCCTTCTTCGCTTGGAGCTCGCTTTCACATGTCTATGATGTTTATCATTATTATTAGCAATTTATAAAGGATTAGTGGCGGAAAAGTGCGACGTCGTTCTCGGGGAGACTCTGGGCGTCGATGAAAACGAACTCGCTAGTCTGCTCTGGAGGACATTCCTGTCAGGAACTATCATGGATAATTTCCAGATCTCCTTGGCCTGGCAGTGCTACCGGGGTCGCTACAGGTTTGAGATAAACTCTACAGGTACGGATGTGCTCTCAGATGGGCTTGTCCGAGGTGCGCGCAGAGCGATGAAACCGTTCTGCCCGCACACGTTCAGTGTCCGGGCATTGCTGACTTGTGGGGTTATGTCGAAAAGCTGCTATCGCGTGTGGGACGGATCCGTATGTCAGCCGAGTCCATAGTAATGATTGCCCCACCGCCATCCTTTAAGCGGGCAGGTAAGGTAGTTTTCCTTTTCCTGATGGCTGTGGCAAAAGAGGTTGTCTGGTGGACGAAGTTGAAAGGCATGAGGACAGATACATTCCAATTTGGTAGAGGACTCATCGACTTTTTCAAGTTTCACTTGAAAAGGAAAGTGAGGGTGGAGAGGGAGGTGCTGTCCTCAAGTGAAGTTATTGAAAGGTAGGTGAAAGTTGCGAAAATGGCAGGAGTGGATGGTACCGCTCTAAGTGTAGACCAGTGAATCGGAGAAAAGGAATTAGAGAGGGCACTTGCCTTTGATGTTCAGGGAGTTCTTAGACAGTGGGGTTCCTCGATTATCCCTAGAGGTCCTCCTGTATCAGGAAGACAACATCACTATCACCTTTTTTTAATACTATTGTATACTATATATACTTCCCTCCTTCGTTTGTTGTATACCGTGTATACGCCCTTTCTTTGTTTTTTTTCTTTCTCATTTCATTTTATGTAAACCCCCACACTTTACGTTTGTCTTTGTATTGTCCTCCTCATCCATCGCCCTGGTGGCAAATAAAATTATTATTATTATTATCATTATTATTATTATTATTATTATTATCTGCGGAGTACGACGGCCGTGTTTTCGAACGCTCGGAGTAAGTCCTTTCTAAAATCATTGTTTTCACCCATTTGTTATCTTTTATATACTACATTTTTGTTCCAATTTGGTGATAAGAACACAAGGAATTCTTTGGCTAGGGTTTTGAGGCTGTTGTTTTCCCCGTAAGGGGCAACATTTTGCATTCATAAAAGGCCGACCTAGTTTAAAAAACAACATACATACAAGATGGCGTCATTAACTGCCATTATAGGAGCATCGAAGTAAAGAACAGTCCCTCTCACCAGCCCTCCCCCAGACGAAGAATTTCCTTCTCTTTCCTCACTCACTCCCCTTCAAAACTATGAGACGAAGGGTGACAGCTGCGGCAACAACAACAACAATAACAATGACAGCAACAACAACCTGAATAGTGAAAGAGCACGTAAAATCAGTAAAATCTCGTCCGCCACACTACCTCCTTCACCATATCCACCGGACAGAGGAAAACTGCCCTTCCTTCCCGGCCAAAAGAAAGGCGGCGGGGCGATTTTCACAATGCATTCGGATGATAACCGGATCCGCCTTACGCGTGTCAACAACTGTTCAACAAAGCAAAACAAACACCGCCACCGCCATCACTAGTAGTAGTATCACGAAGTTAAGTAGCGGGCATAGTGAAAACAACAGCAACAACAACAACTCTACCACTCACCAGCACCACAGCCACTACAACAACAAACAGTATTGAAAAAAATATAACAGGGACACGGCGAAAGACAAAAGCAACGCAAACAACAACAATAACAAAAGCTATTCCGACGTGGCTAGCGCAAAAAAAAATTTTTTTTTCGCTAGCCTTGGATGGAAAAATTAATGAACTCGCTCAAGCCAAAAAATGATTAAATTTGAGGGAAGTAAGGCAGCGGTACTTGTGCCTCCGGAAATAATGAGAACTTGAGAAGAAAACAGTCTTCTATAGATGTGTTTCACGGAAGAGCAGGTGAGCCGAACCGGCCACAATTATTCAAGTGGAGAAGGACTTGAAGGACATTATGGAGGATGTGGCCCACTTGCAGAAAGGAAAACGCTTTGCAACCTCTTCAAAGTCAGGACCTCGCGCGAAAACATTCAGTGTCACCTCGTTGGAGTGAGGAGTGTGTCCTGTACCCAACGTATCTTTCTATAAGAACTGCCAGACTAAGGATATCGGGTGTTCCGTCTGGCGTGAAGGTCTGGTGGATTGTAGCGTGCGGGGTTTAGAAGAATCGGAGACACTCCTAGAGGTCAGGCGAAGCAGCAGACAGAACTGGTCTGGGATAAATATAGAAATCCTGCTCATGTGAAGCCAGAAAATGTAGAGAAAATCCCGGACATTATACAGCTGCCCAACGGGGTGGAACTACGAGTCGTCGTGAAGGTCGAAAGTCTAAATACGACTTTTGTGGGGTCACAGGCAATCTTAGAGCCTTCTGTCTCCAAAAGATAGGAGGCATGAGGCCACTCACACTACCTACACCTCATCCTCAACAACAGCAACAACAAAGACAATATATTACACTTGCAGCCGGAACACATAACTACACCAGTGGCTGCGAAACCAGCAAGACTGCCAGATAGGACATCAACGAAAGTAGCTGAGACAACAACAATCCCAGCAACTCCAGTAGCACCATCCCCATTATCAGCAAGAAAAACAGGGGAAAGACCTCTCAAACTAGCTCTCCATCTCTCCCTCTCTTAAACACACACTCACACATAGACAGCCACACAAAGACAAACACCCACCTACTCTCATTGGTGGCAGATTGCAGAGACACTGGTTCCTACGCATCTCAAAGCGAAGATGAGGAGGAACCACAAAAGTCCAAAAAATTAAAAAGAAGGCACAGGAGGAAAACATCCGGCCTCACACAAACATACACATCGGACAAAACAGAAAATGCGTACAAAACAAATACAGTCACACAGACAACGACATCAACCCCATCAGCTCCACAACCATCAACACAACAAAAGCTACTATCACCAGCACAACCAACTCCATCACAACCCTACCCCGGCCCCCCCAAAAGCTTTCAGAAGAACTAATAACAACACAGACTCCCAATTTTGTGCTAGTGATGAGAGCCAACAAAAATTTGATGGCCCTCATAGCTCAAAATAAAGAGATTGAGAGAGGGGGAGAAATTCCCGACAATAAGACTCTCAAAGTGTCGGAAGAGCTGTTGTTAGTGCGTATGCCACTAACAACTTATAAAAACATTATGGAGGTCTTTCCCCATGACATGGGAACCCCCAATGTAAAAGCCACTAAAAGTCTTTTAATGGGGTTCCCAGAGAAACCCAACTAGATCCAGCCGCCAACTGCACCGACAGATAATCCCGCTCCTTTTCTTTCTCACAACTCGTAACGGCATGGCGATGGTTAAAGTAGGCTGTATAAATGTTCGTGACCTGTGGTCGCCCTGGACGCAGGGTCACTTGATCAACGACCCCAGGTCCTTAGCTATGGATGTGACGGCCGTCAGTGAAACCAGGATTTCCGACACACGCGATCTAGTCCCCATCTTGGATGATTTTGAAATCTATGCATCTCTCAGTCGGCCTGGAATGGGAAGCGGGGTAGCAGTGCTGATTAAGAAAGGCCTGGATCTCGAGGTACGGACGGTCTTCCTGGACCCGGAAGGTAAGTTGGTGGTCCTGGATGCGAGCAATAGCGAAAGTGGTGCTTTCAGACTAGTGGCTATGTACGCCCCAACAGGAACGGGACAGCCAGGTTTCTTCAGACGTTTGGAGGTTTTCCTTGGGACGTCTCGCTATTTAGATCAGTGGGTGATTGGAACGCTATCTTGGAAGCACGCCTAGACAGGGTGGGGCTAGCCGATAGGAGAGGGGTGTGTGTAAAAGCCTCACAGACCTGCTCAGCCGCTTCCAACTGGCAGACAGGTACCGACTGGATTTCCCGATTGCAACAACGTGGACATGGGCAAACAGCACCGGCTCTTCCAGATCGTATCTAGATAGAATATTCTGTAGGCCAGTAGACAAAACTAGCATAGGTTGTCCATATTTCATAATCGTCGGCAACACAGACCAGAAATCTGCACGGTCGACCTAGATAGGTTCCATAGGAAGGGCCCCGGGTACTGGAAGTTGAAAGCGTCTTTCCCGGCGCGTCAAGCATTCAAAAACCGGGTGAGCAAGTTAGTCTATCGGAATTTGTCGGGTGCAATCATCAACAACTGATGGTGGATAGCCCTGAAAAGGGCTATTAGAGTAGAGGCGGTATGGTTTAGTAAGGAAATAGCTTTTGATGAATCTAGGATAGAGGGAGACCTAGTTAGGAAGCTAGAAGAGGCGCTTAGGAGAGGCATAGCGACTGACGTACTGGCGGCAAGACTGACTCTTGATTAATTCTTCAATGCTAAATCGAAGGTTACATTGTCAGAGCTAGGGGGCGTGCGCTAAGACATGAGAGGATGAAAGCTGTTCGATGAATTCGGATGGCGGAGATGCCACGGGACAACAAAGCCACAATTCGCTCTTTCACAGCCGTGACAGGCGCATGCTACACGAATCCAGGCAGATATGTACAGAATTTCAGAGGCATGTCGCCGAACTGTAAAGAGCACGCGGTGAGTTGGGAATGGGGGTGGTTTTGACCTCCTACCTCGGCAGTATGCCACGGCTCTCAGTTTGAGACGCAGAGTGCTGTGAAATACCGATAACAGCCGAAGACATACGAGGCGCGATGGCAGGCTCCACAAGGGAGGTGTATCCGGGGCTGGATGGTCTGCCTTTCGAATTTTATCAGACTTGTTTGGTGATCTCTTGGCGGATGTCTACCACAACTGGCAGCAGAAGGAGAGAATATCCAGTGCTGTGAGCCGTGGAGTGGTGGTGCTGCTGAGGAAGGGCCCGAACAAGGGGGACGAAATAGTTGGGCCTATAACTCTGCTGAACGCAGATTATAAGATTTTGGCCAAGGTGTTAGCCAAGACGATTGCGCTTGTCATCGATAAGCTGGTCGGTGACACGCAGACGTGCGCTATCCCGAAAATGTCTATCCACCACAACCTCCACCGAATGCACATGTTAGAGAGGGTAGAGAAAGGTGCTGGCATGGGGCCCTGATCAATTTAGATCAATCAAAAGCCTTTGATCGGGTAGACCATCAATATGGAGGCTGGATCGCTGCAATATACAGGGACATCTCTTCATTGGGCAAAGTAAATGGCCACCTATCGGAAGTGTCTAGCATCGCTCGTTCGGTCCGTCAAGGATATCCACTCTCGCCCCTAATGTACGTGCTGACTCTTGAGCTATTACTAAGGAAGTTGGATATTTCGAGGGGCATCCTGCATGAACTAGGACGCGGAAGGTTTGTGTCGGCTTATGCAGACGACGTCACCGTAATAGTGATTGACACCTCGGAAATCGAGGTGATCAGCACTACTTTAAGAGAATACGAATCGGTGTCAGGAGGTAATATTAATCAGGACAAATCGGTTGGCCTGCAGCTCTGCACCTGAAGAGGCATGTCCATGCCAATCGATAGCGTTGTAGGGCTCTGGGCGGAAGGACCGGTTAAATTGCTCGGGGTCTGGTTCGGTCCAGACATCCAGGTGGACAAGAACTGGGGGGAGTGACGAGCAGGGTGGCCAATCTCACTCAGAAATGGGCAGAGAGGAAGATGTCACTGAAGAGTCGGATGAAAGTGGTGAATGCGTACATCGCTTCCGTCATCTACTACCGCCTGAGAGTAGCCCCTTGCCCTCCTTTGTGGCTGATCGATTGCTCGAAGCTGGAGCGATTGCTCTTCCGCTTTCTGCGTAAGGGACGTATTCCGCTCATCACACTGTCCATCACCTGTCAAGAGCCGGTGAGCTGAGTGCTCGGCATGCCGTGGCTAATGAGGCGCAGACATGCGTTGAGGCTACGTCATCTCCAGCGTTTCCTTAATCGAGAACAGACCTGGATCAAGCTTAGACCGAGAAAGAGCGCTTGGCACCTGTAGTGTCGGCAAGCGTTCACAGCCCTCTGCCAGTCGGGCAATGCGGTCAGTGGTAATTCCACATTGAAGTTCTATAGGGGATGACTGGAAGGCAAGAGCGACAACGTTCTCGGGGAAACTCTGAGAGTCGGGAGGGATCAATTAACTGCTCTTTTCCGGGGGACTTCCGGGCCGGGGCCTATGGATAATTTCCAGAAATCCATAGCCTGCTAGTGCTACCGGGGAGCTATGTCGGTTCGAGACAAGCTCTACAGGCATGGAAGTGCTGTCAGACGGACCTGTCCGAGATGTGCGCAGGGCGATGAAACCGTTCTGCATGCACTCGTCCAGTGTCCGGGTATTGCTGACTTGTGGAATTAGTGTGTGGACGAGATTGAAAGGACTGAAAGCAGATACCTTCCTCTTTGGCCAAGCCCTCATCGACTGTTTCAAGTTCCACTTGAAAAGAAAAGTGAGGCTGGAGAGGAAAGTACTGTCCCCCTCCCCAGAGCTGTCTAGTTCTTGCAAAATCTGAATATATATACATACATGACCGAGCAAGTAGTTATATCCACTGGACAATATGCCAACACTACAATATAAAAACTAACAAGAAATGGTATAAATATGTGCCAAACAAGGTACATGACAACGACCAAGTCACAATCATCTGGGATATGCCGGTTCAAACTGACAAAGAAATATAAGCTAATCGCCCAGACGTAATAATCAAGGGTTGGAAAAAAACCTGCTTACTGATAGACAATGCAGTCGCTTCTGACCAAAATATTGCCAAAAAAGAAGTGAATTTGTCAAAGTTCAAAGACCTCGAAATTGAAGTGTCAAGATGTGGGGCATGAAGGTGAAAACAATACCAGTAATAATTGGAGCATTGGGTATGATAAAAAAAAACAACAAAAACATAGAAACTATACCTGGACCCCCAACACTACGCAAGACACTATTAATTCAATAATACAACCCAAACAAAACAATCTACAAACACAAGACACTCTATACAGTAAATATCCAATAAAATAAACCACCACCATATGTGCTCTAGAGACCGGATACCCAACAGAAGAACACAGCTCGCATTACACACACAACACACAATACAAACACTAATACAACAAAAGACTGCAACCAGACCCCATAATAAAACAAACTTACGCGATACAATACAGGGAACAATACCCAACACCAAAAAAGTACACACAATGCTGCACACACCCTAGCAACACGGAGGTGTAGCAGGTGATGCAGTAGAAATTTGCCTGAAACTATCAAATGTTGAATAAAGATAATGATAAAAATAGGTGCGTTTAGTTTAATGACCTACCAATGTATACAGTGAGTTTCTTTGTCCTAGGAGTCGGGAAGACACCCGGCAATAAATGGAAACAAAATTGAAAGGAGAAGAAAAACTCGTAAAGTGCAGTGTTTTCAGTGCTGATTAATTTGTCTCTTCTCAGTGTCACTTTGCCACATTTGTCCAGCCCCATGCTCATCCCAATGTCCCTGCTGAAACAATGGACAATTTTTAGAAGTTTTTTTCTATTCCGTGGTACTTTTAGTGAAAATTTTAAAGTTATCCATGTATAGGAGATGGTTTATTGTCTGTCCATAGCATCTGTAACCTATTGTGGTTTCATTTAACAAGTCTGTTAGCGGGGTCAGAGCAAGGCAGAAAAGCAAGGGTGACAGCGAGTCTCCTTGACAAACTCCTCATCTTTTAGGTATGGGACAGGTTTTAATGACTTATGATTCATTTTTCAGTGTTATACTGATTAACCAGTTTGCCATTGCTTAGTTGATATATTTTAGTAGTGGCGGAGCTACTTTATTTGTGTGGAGAGACTCCAGTATCCATAAGTGTGGATATTATTATTATTATTATTATTATTATTATTATTATTATTATGGCGAGCTGGCAGAGTCGTTACCGCGCCGGGAGAAATGCTTAGCGGCAATTTTTCCGACTTTACGTTCTGAGTTCAAATGCCGCCGGGGTCGATAAAGTGAGTAGCAGTTACGAACTGGGGTCGATGTAATCGACTACTCCCCTCCCCAAAAATTTCAGGCCTTCGTGCCCAATATAGAAAGGATTGTTGTCATAACAGACAATGCCCTTATGATTAGCAAATTCTGGATATTTCTGGTGAATCAGTGCATTTAATTGATTCAGCTGGTCACGGTACACATCTGAGTTGATAGTCCTTTTCATTGGAAGATCTTCATAATAGACAACATCCTTCCAATCCCACCAAATTGAAAGCATAACCTTCTCTAGGTGAAATCCTACTTTGGAGGCTGTTTGTGGTGGTTCATTGCACTCCCCCATGACCGTTTGTACTTCACATTCTCATAGACGATCCATTTTTTGTCTCCTCTCACTTTCTTTTCTTTAGGTGCTATGTCCAGATTGTCCAGATTGTAGGACATAGGCAATCATGTCCTGCCACAATTCTCTGTTCTTTGTTTTCTGTAACAGTTTCACTTTCTGATATTTAATGCTTCTTTCTTCCAATCAGTTCGTCAAGCTTGACATCCGTATCACCTTCTCCTTCCTCTGCTTTTTTTTTCCCTTTCAATCTTTTCAGTCATTGCTAAATTCTCCAGGCCCTCTTTCCTCTTCACATAACCAAGAAATCTCGATGACAGCTTCCACAAGCCTTCGTCACTAACTCCTGTTTTAGGTCCCTGAAGGCCCTGGTTGTCCTTTCTGTTACAGCTGGATTTGTTGGTCGCTCGTTCCACTGTGCCCCACACAAAGAAGTCGAGGGGGTTGCAGTCAGTCAAACCGGGAGGTCAAATGTTAAGTGATCGAAGAAATTCCCCAACAGCCAGACCAGGGTCTTTCGGCTGGTGTGGCAGGGTGCAGAGTCTTGCTGCCACACACACGGCCTCCCTGCAGCTAACTGGTCATTCCAGGGCTTCACTACCTCACTCAGAAAACATGGATGTAGCTGTCAGTGTTCAGCCTGAGGCCCTCAGGGAAGAAGTGGAGTGGCATGACGTCACCTTCACTGTTGACAATACTGAAGACCATGATTGTCGCTGGAAATTTCATCTGCATAATTCTGGGTAGGTCCTTGGGTGAGACAGCAAGCCTCCTCTTGTTCTGGGAGTTGCATAAAATTAGCAGTTGAAATTGCGAACAAATACTGTCTGTACCACGTATATATCTTTTATCTTTTTTTTTTTTTTTTATCTTTTACTTGTTTCAGTCATCAGACTGCGGCCATGCTGGGGCACCACCTTGAATTTTTAGTCG
>JAOPUL010000002.1:51403119-51417377 GCA_027564515.1 Octopus rubescens | reverse complement strand
AAGGTTAACCTTGCAAAGACGAAGGTCTTAGTAAGCAGAAAAACAGACAGGACCCTACACAACTCGGGTAAATGCCAATAAGCTTATTATTATTATTATTATTATTATTATTAATCTTTCTCTATTGATTTAGGCATTTAAATAATAACCATTTAAAAAGAAGAGAAAAAATTTCAACAAAAAATGTTTTTTTTTTTTCAAATGATGATGAGAGGCTAAAGAAAAAAAAGGAAGAGGAAGAAAATAAGGAAGAAAGGGATAATAATAATAATAAAATGAAAAAGAGATTTTAGTGGAATGGTGGTAGGTTGTGGGGTTGGGTGGGAGGATGGAACAAAAAACAAGATGAATATGAATGTGATGAAATGATATAAAATTAAAATCAAGAAAAAGAAATTAAAATTGATAAAAAAAAAAGGAAAAAAGGAAAAAAGGAAAAGAAAACCAAAGTTAAAGAGTTTACAAAACAAAAGAGAAAAAAAAAAATTGGAGTAAAAATAAAGATAGAAAATTATAAATATATGTCAATTCTACATACTATTGAAATGAAAAGAATGTCTGACATGCAATATGGTAGAACAAAGGTGAAAATAAAAAATAAAAGTATAAAGGAGTAAATACTACTACTACTACTATTACTACTACAACTACTACTACTACTACTAATACTATGTCAAACGAGATTTTTGCTATGTGGTCGAATGTTCAGAAAGTGATAACCATGCAAAGGTGGGGCTGGTAGTGTTGGTGGTGGGTATTGAAGCAGTAAGCTGACAGTGAATGTGTCTGCAGATTGCTCTTACAGAACACATACATATACAATATACATACAGTAAACACACACACAGAGTTGCTATAAATCTCTTCTGATGAGCCTCAGGACGAAACTGGTGGTGTTTTACATTCATGCATCTCTGCACTTCAGTGTGAAGATGCTTGTAGATCTCTGTTGTCTGCAATGCTACATTGTCGATCTTCAAAATTCTTTCTTTCCTTATTTAAAAAATTTTTTTTTTTTTTCAATATTTTATTTTTATCATTATTATTTTCATGGCTGCAAGCTGCAAGCCTCTTTACATTGTAATTTCGACTAACAGCAATAGCTTTGGGGGTGGGGGCAGGGGCAGGGGCATGCTTTTGAGACATTTTTGTTGCAGACTTTCTAATGACCATGTCTGTATCAGGCAGGCAAAAGCCAGCTTTGCATAACGCTTTACACATGGTCTGCTTGACACAGACAAAGAATTTGTACTTGATGCACGCACACGCACACACACACACACACACACACACACACACACACACACAGAATATTGAAGTTTTCTGCACAAAGCTGCTTTAACTGAAATAAGATCCACAAGGTTTTTTGTTTGTTTTTGTTTTTCTTTTCAAAATTAGTTTTTGCATAGCTTCTAGCTTCTTTGCTAAGCTTTTTATATGCAAACTTTTCAAATGTCTCACAGATGTAATATAGAAAGATAAAAATCAAGATAGCCCAAGGACGCAAATAAATGCAAAGCAAAGCCCTTGTTTTACACTTGATAAAGCCAAATTTACACACATTTTCATCTCTGACAGTATATTTGTTTTTAATGATTTATTTGTATATATATATATATATATATGTATATATATACAGACACACACCAGAGATAGAGTTTTCCTTGAAATAGAGAATCATGACATTTCATTAAAAAAATTGTAGGATATGTTTCAAACAAACAGAAAAGTATATGCATGTTCAATGTTAAGATAAAACATTGGAGTTTTTCTCATTAATAAATAATCAATAGGTATTATATTTATCTTGAAAATAAATTGTATGTGTGTGTTTATTTATCTTGCAAATACACAGTATGTGTGTATTAAAATATTAACCAATTATTTCTTTTTGAGCCAGAGTGGATGATTCTAGTAATACTAGGGATATAAACTTTGTTGATTTAAGTGTACCAGGATCTTACTCTGGTAAAGATGCTAGCCCATCAGAAGTAAAAATCTATTTGGTACCAGTCCTATACATCCAGGTAATCAGAGGTACATAGAATAAAACATCCTCTCAAAGACATAATGAAATGTGGGCATGATCTCAAAATCTCTGAGTTAGTAGTTCAATGTCTTATCCATCCAGCCGTGTGTGTGTGTGTGTGTGTGTGTGTGTGTGTGTGTGTGTGTGTGTGTGTGTGTGTGTGTGCGCGCACACATACAGAGTCTATATTACAAAGATTTTAAAGAGTATTAGAAGGAAGATTAAAATTATGAGACTTGTTAGGGAGAATGTATCTATGATGGTATTAGGGTTGGAAAAATATGTCACAGTAAAATAGTAAAATTAATTAGTGTTCAAGTATAATGAGCAATATAGTTTTAAATTTATTAGCAGAATTACTACCATTTGTAGGTTTACTCTATTTGTGGGCAGATATTTTTGTAAGACGCCATTGCCAGTATATCCGAAGGCTGTCTAAAAGTGTACTGTTTTTACCTCTCACTATTCATCAAGTCTATTTTGGGGTTGGTGACTTTAGAATTAGTTACTGAGTGAGAATTCTAAACCAAATAGTCTTGCCCGAATCTTGCTTAACTGCTGGAAATAGGTCTAAATAAACTAAAACTGTACTCATTAGGAAAATGAACCCTTTTAAGAGAGAGAGAGAGAGAGAGAAACATCAAAAGATCCTAAAAGCAACACAGAACATTGGCAGCTGATTTAGCTGAAATTATAAACACTTTGAGCAATGCATTTGCCAGAGGCTGGAAAAATGCACAAGATCAAATCCAGCCTTATATTCCAGTAGTGATAAAGAAAATTAAATAATTAAAAAATAATAATATGTTCATATAATAGTGACTTGCTGAGTTTAAAATTTTTAAATCAAAAATGAAATCGGACAGGATCAAGAAAGGTTGCAGATAACTAGCTGCAAGGGCAGGAGTTCAAAATCTTGCTTGCTACAGGCATTGTGTTATATTCTCAGGCAACACATATCCCTTTGCTTGCTTTAATGTTCCTCGCAACAGAGAGAGGCATAAATTCAGCTGTGCAAACGATTCAGTTGAACAATTTGTAAATGTGTCTGTGCATTTGTTTTACACTTATTGTTTTTCAATGTAAGCAAGAGGTAGATCATATCACACACACACACACACACACACACACACACACACACACAAAGAACCATGGACACAGGGCAAAATTATACCTGTCTGCTAGACTGTCACAGGAAAATTTATAATAATTAAGCATATTCTTTTAGTTAAGTTTGTCTAAGTGAGTCTGGAGATGAGGGGAAGTTATAGTCAAACTGATCCATCTTGGACTACGATTTGACAGAAATAGATCTAATTTTTTTTTAGCAGTTCTGATAATGATATTTCTGCAGTCTTTATTTGAATAAAATAAAATAAAATTAAATAAAATTAAAAAAATGAAAACATAGGAGAAAAATGAAGGAAATTCAGACAGAACCCATGCATTTAAAAAAAAAAGGAAAGAAAAGAAAATGACTATGTGTAAAGATGAAAAATAAAAATGAATCATGAATATTTCCAGATGAGGGTAGGGAAGAAGAGTCAACGTTGATGATTTCTTGGGAAACGGTAAATGGCTGATGGAGAAAGAAAATGAAAACAACACTTTACATAAATATCAGAGAGGCTTGCATTTTAAACACATTTTTGTGCAACAAAGCACAATCTTAGACTATGGCAATAAGAAATAGCAATGAAGATGATTTAATTTATAAATGTTTAAATAAAATATTATTCTAAAGAGAATTCAATAAATTTAAAAGATATATATATATACATTAAGAAAAAAAAAAATAGCATAGAGTTACAAAAGTTACTAAAAGGTGGGGGAAAGCAATTAAAACTAAAAACCCAAAAACCACACAAAAAGGATCATTTAGTAGCTAGAACTTAAACTATTTCAGACAATTAACGAACCATTAAAATTTAGGTTGTCATTCATGTTTAAAGCTGTTTACAGTTTAGGTGGAGTCACCCATGAAGCCTTTTCAGCTTAATAACCTACTATGGTGACAAAAGTAGTCTGATATGTCAACTAGAATTAGTTATATCATTTTCATTAGAATAACAATATCTGAAATAACTTATATTTTCATTTGATACATTCCTTTACCCCAGTTTCTCTTAGTATCAAATTAATCACTTTCTAAACTAGGTAACAAAAGATCATAGTGAAATCAGGTTGGATGCTGTATATGAGTTTGTTCTATGTTTAGCACATTCACCATGAGTTTCTATCTATTCATTGGCAGTGCATTTGGTGTTAAAATATAATAAATTTATTGGCTTCGTTTTACTTGGCAATAAACTTTCGATACATATCGAAACGAGTTGCTTCCCCTTTGTACATATTGGATTTATTTATAATTTTAATTAAATCTGTATAGAAAATGGACTCTTCTGGCGATTTCAACATAAAAGCATCCAGTAGTTAAAATAATTAGACGACTTACTCATTGAATTAACATATGAAATGACTGAGTATTTCCACAGATGCATTAAGTATCATTCATGCAATTTTCAAGTAGAATCAGCATAACACATTGTGACATTGTGTCAAAGCTGAGCCTTTGAATTACAGACAGAGTCCATCTGACGGGTTTCTACACATTTTCAGTTCCCCCAATTTCACTCAAAAGGCTTCAGTCGATCCAAGGTTAAAGAAACTTGTCCGACAAACCAGGCAGTGGTATTGAACTTGAGACCTCATGGTTGTAAATTGAACCTCTTAACCATTCAGCCATGCTGACGACGTCCAATGTGAGGAAAAGTATACTGAGACAAAATAATATCGTTTTGAGTGAATACTGTAGAAAAGTGTTGATTTAATATAAATGTTATGAGATTGTCTCTCATAACTAACAAATTAAAAGAGAACATAAACATAGGTGTTGATATTGTTTTCTAAACTATATACACTTCAACAAAGAAATCATAATAAACCATTGCAGTTTGTTACACAACACAGCACACAGTATAATTTTCTTGTAAATAAAACTGTTAACTTCACAAAATACAGCCTTAAAAAAATAACATATTTCAGCTTTGCAAAAGAAAAAAAAAAAACTGCCAGAAAAATTTTCACACATTTTTTGTGAAAAATTGAAAAGGCAAGCGCAGAAACTTAGGGGGTGGGGGAGAGAAAGAGAGAGGAAAATTTGCTTATGTTAATAATCCAAGAGTTTACTTTTAGATTAGTTTGAAACTTTCAATCAAGAATCAATACTAATTTGGTTTCATCCATTTTCGTTTTTGTCTAGCAATGATTAGTATCCACTGAGGAGAAATGACAGAGAGAATATGAAAAAGCACATGGGAGACATCACTTCTCTGTTGCATCAAGTAGCTTCACCTGCAATAGGTGTTATCACTACTGCAGACCAAGAGCAGGTCGGCGACATGCGAGCCTGCCAGAGACGATTACTGAACGAGAACAGTCAATGTCAACCTATGACAGAGAGCTGATGATATATATATATATATATATATATATATATCAACAGTCAATCGGACCAAGGAAACAATGTTTCCATTGGTCTTTCCAATTGCTAATACAATCTATCGCTTGCAACTCTAGGTAGAAGGAGCAATGTGAAATAAAGTGTCTTGCTCAAGGACCTAACGCATCACCCGGTCTGGGAATGAAACACACAACCTCACAATTGCAAATCCAATTCTCTAACCACTCAAAATATGAGTATCGGAATATTTTTTATTAATGTTAGCAGAAGCAACTCAAGGGCCGAGAGTTTGATAAGTGTCTACGCACGAAACTCTCAGCCCTCGAGTAACACTGTTGCTTCTGTTAACATTAATAAACTATATATATATATATATATATATATATATATTAGGGGTAACAATAGTCAAGGAACATACCAAATGAAAACTAAAGAAAAGGTTTTCATTTCAGGACACTTTATAGTGATGTGTTTTTATGCATAATATTATGTTTCTGCCTTGACTAAATAACTGATAAGTGTGCAGTTAAAATTTTAGTAACTGTATACTTATATTTACCAATATTATTGTACTTACAACCTTTTTCTAAAATTTACAATGATTTCTTTTTTTTAAAGAATCATATTGAAATCTTTCCCCAAACTATATACATATCATCATCATTGCTTAGTATTCATTTTCCATGCTGGCATGGGTTGGACAGTTCAAAACGAACCGATAGCCAGATGACTGCACCAAGTTCCAATGTCTGCTTTAGCATGGTTTCTACAGCTGGATGCCCTTCCTAATGCCAACCATTTTATAGAATGTACAGGGTACTTCTTTTTGTAGTACCAGCACTAGTGAAGTCACCAAGTAACTCGCAATACAAGAGCCCTCAACTGAGTGGGGGTGCAATACACACACACACAGATATATATATATAAACCAAGACAGTGAGGACCTGTTGCTTCTGTAAATATATATATATGTTGGAATCAATTAACAATTAGTGTGCTTTTCCAAATTACCTAATGTCTAAGATAGAATTGCCAAATGTTAGATGACAGCTGATTTAAATTCCTAAATTCTTCAGTTGATATTCATAGGAAAGATAACTCTGAAATAATAATTACAGATATTTCAATAAACCAACTAATAGTACATAGACATTATTGGGTAAAATCTGCTTTAATATTATTTTTGATGATTTGCAAGTTATATTTAGCAGTAAACGTAGGGAAATCTGGCTAAGTTATTCAATAGTAAACAACCATAAACAGAAAGAAACCTGTTTTTTGAAACTATATATATATGCATATCATATCTCCACATGAAGAAAGTTACATTATTTCGAAATATGTTTGTAATATAATCTATACAATTCCCTTGTATTTTTAAATGCAAGCTCTGCAGGATATATATATAGAGAGAGAGATGGATGTACAAAATGGATGTATATATGAGTTAACATGAGGTTAATATTATAAGACAATAGAAACTTTGGATGAAATTCAACAGCCATAAGTGTCACAAATTACACTACAAACATTTAACTTTTAGTTTAAAGTGAAACCTCTTACAAACCGTAAGTGAAGCTGTGTCTGTTGAGCCACGTTGAAAACCAACCAGGTAATTGAAAAATTACAATATTCAAACTTTACGATGAGACACACTTGCTAGACACACCAAAAAAACTTATCACACATAGCTTGGTTATAGAAGCAACAAACCCAGCATTAAGAGCAGAGCCATATGGTGTATAGGCTTAATGATCAGAGAAAACAGGAAATGGCAAGTGGAAAATAGTCTGCCTTACTGGATGTTGAAAGGTTCAAAACTATATATTCATAGTTCTGAAATGTGATTCAAATTCATGTGTATGTGTATGTATATATGTGTATTTATGTATATATGTATATATATATATATATATATACACACACACACATATATAATACACATGATGGTAAGACTTCTGGAATTTGTTTACAATCCTGCAATGGATCTGCATTAAAAATGAAAGGATAAATGGATTGAAGTTCAATTCAACAAGAAATGTTGGCAAAGAATTTGGCAAAGAATAGCTGAAAGACTAAGTTTCTAAAACTTTTGAGGAGGAATCCCCCCCCCCCCCACTATTCCTTGAATAAAGTAGAAAGGAACATGAGATATACTTATTACTGAAAGAAAGAATTATTCAATTGCACTCCAATTCTGATAAAATGCAGGTTTCTTTTCATTTTTCTCTGCTGATAGATGTTGTGGTAGTTTTATTTCTACCTTCAATGAAGTGTGTCAGTCAGATTCTCAGACTCAACAAATTATTGTTTGTTTCTTTTATTGATAAATTACACATATATGCAATAATGTGTTCAGAAAGTTTTATAATTAATGTGTGACCCAATGACATTTTGACTGTAGAGACTAAGGATAACTATACAAAAAAATTTATATGTGTGGCATCCAAACTTTCTAATGAAGATGATAGGAAAGAGAGAAAGAAAGGTGATGAAGAAGTGATCAAAGATAGTTTAAAGAGGAATGACAGATTAGAAGGATGGAATACTTTTGGAAATAGTTGAAGCTGATGAAAAATAAGATGAATGAATATATGTATAAAGATACACATATATATATATATGAAGATACATGTGTGTATGACCACCATCTAGGGTGGTCAGTGCCTTACCACGACTTCCTGTTAGTTGGCAGCGAACATGCAATCATGCGTGACATCCAGCAACAATGTGCATGAAAAGAGAAAATAAGCGAGTGTGATTAATAACAGTGTCGACCAGACAAGTGCTATAAGCCTTTCCTGAAAGAGAAGTGTGAAAAATCAAGTCAATGGACAACAGCGCTGCGCTGTGGTTTTTGCATTGCGGTTGCGGGTAGCTTGCTTGTTTGGGTAGGTGCAGTATAGGGAGGAGAAATATAAAAACAAACATCTGTGATAATTTTTACAGGTACGTAACATTCTTAATAGTAGGTAAAAACATAGTAAAACACAGTTATTTTGGCAACAAGATATTATTGATAATTTACTTGAAAGAAAAAGACATTTATATCAGTATTGGGGTAAAAATAGCAGGGAATTCATAAATGTTATTCAAACAGTGAACCAGTGACTGGATTGGTGGAAACATATAACCAATAATGCTATTGTTCACAAATTGTAATATAAAATAAAATTAATTAATCAATAAATTTAATTAATTAATTAAATTATATATACTGTAAAACATAAATTATAACTAAAATTTGATATTCAGTTTTCAAACCCAACATTTCAAATGTACAATATTGATTTTCTAACTTAAAATAAACATTTTGCCATACCCTCCCGATCTTATAAACTTATACCACATTAAATTTTATAAAGAGACTGTCTATGAAAAATGGCCATTTTTTTTACATCAGACTTAACACCAGTACTTCACAATAATCTTAACTAGTGATGAGACTTCATTAAGGTGGCTGGATTTGATCTCAGAACACAAAGAACTAGATCAGATACCACAAGCATCTCCTCTGATGCAGTAACAATTCTGCCAACTCAGTACCCTGGACTGCTTCATTGTTTATTGATCCTCAGCAGGTTAAAAGGCAAAGTTGGCCTCAGTGGGATTTGAACTTAATGTACTGAGAGCTGGAACAAGTATTACAAGACATTTTATCAGACTCCACCAACTTGTTGCCTTAAACACAGGTAGACATATTGATGTCTTAACATAAGCATAAATGAGCACACATAATTTTCAAAGGATGGGAATAATTAATTAAATATATCTCCATGCTAGGAATATCATTATGAGAGCATATTTGAAATGAGATAATTTAAGAATGGAGCAAAGTGAATGATGTGATCATAGAATACTGAAAGCACAAGTTCTGCTGGACTAGACATGTCACAAGGTTTACAGAGAACCAGTAGACCTATGCAGTTACCAAGTGGTATTCAAGAGATTGGAAAGGTCATTTGCAAAGGCCTCCATGATGATGGGAAGATGACTTAGTTAAGCGATTTGGGACAAGATGGCGCAATCAAGAAAGGATTGGAAGCACATTGTGACCAGTGGTGTATAACATGAGAATTTGGTAGATAGTGATATATATATATATATATATATATATAGAGAGAGAGAGAGAGAGTTGTATGTACAAAATAGAAGAGGGTTTATAGCATTAACCCCAGTATTGGACTGGTACTTTATTTAACAAGCCCCAAAATGATGAGGAGTAAAGTTGACCATGGCAAGATTTGAACTTAGAACATAAAAAGCCATAAGTAAAGAGTGCACATGTATCTTCTGATGTTCTAATGATTCTGCCAGATGGTGATGGTCCCACATTTGAGTAATTTAAATTGATTGCTGTACTTAACTGGCCCTTGTTTCATTGGCCAAATAGAAATGAAAGGGTGAAGTTGGTTGGACTAAGCAAGATTTGAACTAAATAAAGTTTTAACACTATGATTGATATCTCCCACACTGTCGTCTACCCTTGAGATAAATGAAAAGCTCTAGACTGTAATAAAATAAAATATCTAGTCGTCATACTCTAATAGCAGAGAGAATGATATATTTTATGTAAGAAAAAAAATACTGGTTAACAAGAACAACACTGCTAAAAAAACAAATACTAGAGTAAAGTTTGGAGAAACATTTTAAACACAGAACACTTAAATAAAAGGCATTGTTAAAAACAAAAATATTTATAGTAAAGTGAATCAATTTGATTCATTATAATTCTGAAATTAAAAAGTATGCCAAGAAAACATAACATTAATAAGTAGATTGTAGGTACCTGAAAAAGAAAAGAAGTATTTCTATAATTTCTATATGGTTCTGTAAAGTTAACCAACAAAAGAAATAGTAATAGTTTGTGATATAAAAATAAAATAAACACATTTTGTTCAGTAGGAAACAAATGGGTGCTAAGTATTAATGCATTTAGGAAATGCTAGATTGTCATTTAACCTGTGCATTTGTTTTTGTTTTTGTTTTCTAATTCAGGTTTTACAGATAAAATAAGTGAACTTTATGATAAGCTTTATAAAATGGAAAATACAAGATAAGCTCTTATTTATTTATGTTCTACATGTTTTTTTGTTTTTTCTTATTCTCTTCTGAATCAAGTGTCACTAAGAACAACTTTTCATGATCCTGTTTTACTACTATTACTATAATACCTTCTGATTTGCTAAACTTGCCAGCTCTATGACACCATCCTTTTCCGCAAAAGGTTGACCTAATCAAAATGATATTTTACAAAGTCTTTGGATATAAATGGCATTAAGTAAGGTTCAGCTCAGTGTAGAATATGGTTAAATAGAATATTCATACAAATCACCAGTCTACACATCAAGTGTGTGATGTGTTATTTTTAGACTTGTTAGAGAAATTTCTCAGAGAAGTGTGATCTACCAAATTAGAAAACAAATTGGTTTTGTTAGGCTGCTATGTTATTCTTGCAAACGTTGCCACTTCTCAAACTGTGTGTGTGTGCGCACACACACACACACACACATATATAAAAGAAAGAATAGTTCTGGAGTTAGAATTAATTTTAAGAAGCATAAAAATTCAGACTAAGATGTTGTTTCGTTTTCTACCTGGAATACTTCCCAGTAAAGATTTACGATTTAGTAGGACTTGTAATGTTAAGTCTAGCACCTGAGGAATTACAATGATTAAGTGGATAAGTTATCGCTTCATTTCTCAAGTAAAATAGTATGTAAAGAAAGAAAAAAAAAAGAGGAAATTAGTTTGTGAGAGAACATATAACTAAGTAGAAATTAACATGTAGTTTGCTGGTATATAGTGCATAGATGAAGATTATTTCTCTCATTTCCACAGGACTTCACTTCTGTCTTTTTGGTGTGGAACTGGGGAATTTTAAGGAAATCGTAGTTAACACAAATTTCAAAAGGAAGTAACAATAGAAATGAAAGACGTCAAATTTGGAATCAAAATGAAACCAGACTCTATTAACTTCTAATTTAAACAAGGATAATAATAATAATAATAATAATAATAGTGGTTTCTAATTTTGGAACAAGGCCAATAATTCTGATAGGAGAGGGCAAATCAATTGTACTTGACTGATACTTTATTTTATCAACCTTGAAAGGATGAAAGGCAAAGTTAACTTCAGTAGGATTTGAACTCAGAATATAAAGAGCTAGAAGAAATGCTGCTAAGTATTTTGTCCAGTATGCTAATGATTCTACCAGCTCACCACCCTAATGGCTTCAAATTTTGGCACAAGGCCATCAGTTTTGAGGGGAGGGAGCAAGTCAATTATATTGACCCCAGTACTTGATTGGTATTTATTTTTTTTTAATACTGAAAGGATGAAAGGCAAAGTTGACCTCAGCTGGATTTGAACTCAGAATGCATTAAAGCTGGAAGAAATGCTGCTAAACATTTTTTCTCATGTGCTAATGATTCTGCCAGCTCACTGCCTTTGCCTTAAGAATAATAATGATAGTAAGATTACAGGTAGTAATCCGCTACCCACATAAATCCTACAAGGAATAAGACTGAACCTGAATCAAATCATCAATAATAGTAATAATAATTGTTTCAGATTTAGGCACTAGGCCAGCCATTTTGGGGGATGGGCTTAGTTGATTAGATCGACCCCAGTGTTAAACTGGTATTTATTTTATCAACCCTGGATGGATGAAAGGTGAAGTCAACCCCGGTGGAATTTGAATAATAGTAATAATAATAATATCTATACTTTATGCAAGTGAAATTTCTTAATTTCACATAAAAAAGTTTAATATATTTCCTCTTCTAAAGACAATTAATTATTTTGTAGGTTGATCAAATATCATTCTATATTGTTCTTTTGCAAAGTGCAATGATATTCAATAAACACAGGATATACATAACTAAAAGTTCAGGTAACTAAATACTGTGAAAGTATCAAACTGTTCTGAAATTTTAAAAACAGGGGTGGTGGTATGCATAATAAAAACATGGCAAACATTTTATGAAAGGTTAAAGCAAAATTGTTTCGTACCCATCTGAAATTAAGCAATGAAAAGGAGTTAAGAATTCTTAGTTACTACATATATTAATAAATTTTGAGCTTATCCTGATATTTTTTTTTCTTTTTTCCAACTGAGAAATACCCTGTTATGACACAATCTGAAATGAAGTTCATATTTGTCGTTTTTATTCCAAACTCTAACCAGTATGCAATTTGGGGGAGAGAAACAAACCTCTTTTAGACAGAAAAACTTGTTAAGTCCTCAATGAGAACAGCCAGATTGCATCAGAGATGGAAAAATAACAAAACTCAAGAGGAGACTATAAAATGGACAAGAGATAATAAAGATCATAGAACAGAGTAGAAAAATGTACATCAATGACACTTAATCTATTTCTGTAATCTTTATAGGTCAAAGCAATCAACAGAATGGTTAAATTCTCTAGCAGAGAACTTATGAGCTGCTTGCAGAATACAAAATCTTGTTGCTGTTGTTATGGTATCCAGTCAGCTGTGATATATAACAATAGATATATAACACAGAGATAGCTGGTTGAATGCTTTGAAAGAACTCACAAATCCCAGCATCCAAGACATAGATATCAATGTTTTGAACTTTCTCCGATCAACATCATAGATGCAACCATTTCATTTTTATCATTAGGACTCTTAATATATATCGTGGTCCCTATTTTAAAGGGAATATAGTCTTTGTTGAGGGAGCCTTTATGTAGTTGCTCAAACTACTAAAAATAACAAGCAAATTATATCTATCTTAAACAAAAAAAAAAAGTCATTACTAGCTGAAAATGAAAAAAATAAATGAAATGGTCATAGCTGGAACACTGACTTGGGACTAAACAACAATAACATAGAAGATCTCTCAGTGAACTGCAAAACTTGGTAAGAGTTTAGAGAAAATGGAGCTCTTTTACAAGAAAAGCTAAACCATTTCATTCATTTAAATACATTTTCAATATTATAGACACAGGCATGGCTGTGTGGATAAGAAGTTTGCTTTGCAACCATGTGGTTTCGGGTTCAGTCCCACCATGTGGGAACTTGGGCAAGTGTCCTCTACTACAGCCCCAGACTGACCAATGCCTTGTGAGTGAATTTGATAGATGGAAATCCGTCATATATATATATGACGTGTGTGTGTGTGTGTGTGTGTTTCCGTCTGTCCCTCACCACTGCTTGACAACTGGTGTTCGTTTATTATTTATGTTCTTGTAACATAGTGGTTCAGTAAAAGAGACTGATAGAATAAGTAACAGACTTAAAAAATAAGTACTGGGGTTGATTTGTCCAACCAAACGCTTCAAGGTGGTGCCCCAGCACAGCCACAATTCAATGACTAAACTGTATAAAAGAAATCTACTTTAAAAAGTAATTCCTATTAATTTTAAATAGGGTCAGTCATTGGACTACAGCCATGCTGGAGCACCACTCCCAAAGGTTTTAGTGGATTATAATGAACACAGTAGTTTGTCTGGTACTAATTTCAATGAATCTTCTAATATATGAAATGCAAAGTGGACGTTGGCCTAAGGGTAGCTCATCTGGTCACACTAAAATATCAGAGTGTATTTTTGTTAAAACATAATGGTTTTTGTAACCTCAGTACTGATAGCAATTTCTCTCCCTCTCTCCCCCTCATATACATAATCCTTTCTATACTAGGCACGAAAGCCTTAAATTTTTGGGGAGGGGAGTAGTCGATTTTATCGACCCCAGTTTGTAACTGGTACTCACTTTATTGACCCCGGAAGGATGAAAGG
>JAOPUL010000002.1:51390637-51401143 GCA_027564515.1 Octopus rubescens | reverse complement strand
GGCGGTGGGGATGGCGGTGATGGTGGCTTGGGCACGCCGGGTCTCCCAATGGGGGGTGGTGGAGGTGGAGGTGGTGCTCCAGGTACAGGAGGTGGGGGTGGTGGCCCGTGACAGCCCGGAGGTGGGGGTGGTGGCGGGGGCCTGCCGGGTGGCGGTGGAGGTGGTGGGGGCATCCCTCCGGGTGGAGGTGGAGCTGGAGGTACAGCACTGCCGCCAAAGCCTGGTATGGGAGTAGCGAATATGTCGTTGTCGTCATCAGCATGTAAATCAGTGAAGTCCATGTTTTTAATCTTCAAGGGACGACTGAGTCTCTTACTAATCTTCTCCCATTCTAGATCACCTTCAGATTTCCTAACTTCAGCTTTGGGAACCTCTTTCTGTGGTTCTGGTAGTTTTGCTATAGACTTTTGGTTCAAATCCTCCTTCATTTTACTAATTAACCCACTCATGTCACCCTGGGGTGCTGCAACCTCATTGGATGGCTTCGCTTCATCTGTTTTCACTTGGTATCGATCCCTAATACTAGTTATGGCTTTCGCCTGCTCTGGTTCAGGTTCTGCAGGTTTCTTGTGAACTGTAGCCCATTGTTTGTTTGGCATTTCAGGAACATCTTGTTTCTCTGGGATCTCTTCAGATTTGATGTTGATAGAGTTTCTCCAAGTATCTGGATCAACATCTTCATCAACATTTGGAGCATAGCCACCCATTTTCGACTCCCGCCATTTTTGTAAAGGTGACAAATTTTCTTTCTTGTCTTGTTCTACAAAAGCATTCACTGAAAAATAAAAAAAATAAAAATCATGATATAAAAAAATAAAATTTAAAAAAAATGAAAATAAGATAACATTCACAAAATAATCAAACTTTCTAAATCTTTCACAAAACTGTTTAAGATTCTTTTGTTAAAATTAAATATTTATTCCCTCATATTCCCAGAAAATCTTCAAAACTATAGATATATAAATACAGAAAAAAAATTGTTTAACAATGTTTAGTCTTCCCTGCACTGAACCCAATTTTATTTAAGGATTTCTATTCCTTCTTCCTTGAGAACCAATCATATCAATCATGGATGTTTGAGATATATATGTGTGTGTGTGTGTGTGTGTGTGTGTATACACACACACACACACACACATATACATACACACACTATTATCATCATTTAATTATGTATTCTATGCTGGTTGGACGGTTCAAGAGGATCCAACAAACCAGAGGATTGCATTGAGCACTAATGTCTGCTTTGGCAGGGTTTTTACAGGTTTCCTACGTGCGCACGCACACACACATACACACACAGACACACCCACACACACACATTAAACTACAATCTTATGTTTTCAATAATGCAAAAGTTGCATTTTTTTTTTTATTTAAACATTGTTATGCTAATATAATTGTTATAGAAGCTGGAAAGTATCCTCACTGATAGAATGCTGGTACTTAATGAGTTTCCTATATAAGCATAGCAGAAAGAGGAAATAAGATTTTTATGTGATGAAAGACAAATGTGTTTTTTTAATTATTCTATTTTTTTTTTTTATTAGAACATTGGAAGAAAACATATTCGCTCTCTAACTTAGCCTGAGAGCACTTCAAAGTTGATAATGCTTGTACTAAATCACAAAACCATAAAAAAATTCCATTGTGGGTTTTTACTGAATGAAACTTCACATTCTCATTAACTTCATAGTTAGCTTTAGCAGTCAAATAGTTTATTGTATCTTAATTTTTAAACATACAATAACTTTCCACTTAAGAAGAAGAAAAAAATTAAACAGAATACTTTATAGCATCTAAGTAAATTGTTTGTTATTGCTACAATATTATAATAAATTGATACAAAAATATAATAATTATAATACACATTTCCTCTATCACCAAAAATCAAAACTAGTTATTTATTTAAATTGTTGGGAAAAATTGGATAAACAAGATGTTCCTGAAATGCCAAACAAACAATCGGCTATAGTGTATATTGTATAAATGTTTTTAAATCTAAATGTTAATTCCCATAGTTTTTATCTGATTTATAAGTTATGTTCTTGGCTTATTCCCAGATATATCTTTAGTATCTTCTTTTAGCATTTCTTCACCATTTTCAAACTCGAGTATTTTCTGCAACACTGTACTTTATAAGATATATGTGAAAGTGGAGATATGACTGTGTTCCATAAAGAGATAGAACATTTGAAGTTTTAGGAAGTCTCCTCCAAAGGGTAGAAAATAAAAGTTTAGTTTCAGTTTATTGAAATACATTGATAAAAAAAAAAGTTGCTTGAAAAAACTAATGGAAGTAAAAGTCAATTCAATATATGGAAAATAGGTTAAAGGAAAAGGTTATAGTATCATGTTTATTAAAATAATATTTTTTTTTATTAAAATATTTATGCAACATACAATCTCACATTTTGGATACCTGCACGAAAATATGTGCCTGTCAGGTTTATATGTACAGTGTAAGAACATCAGCTTTTTTACTGTAAACATAAACATGACAGACACACATATATAAACTAATTTTTTTTATACATTTTAATAAAAAAAAGACATTTTAATAAAACATATCAATATAACCTGATTTTAATATTTGCTACAATTTGATTAATTGTTGGTCCAAGCAACTATTATTTCTATCAATTGGTTTTCGTCAGTTACCTGTTTGAGTGAGTGTGTCACATCAACCATCCACCTTCCAAAAATAAATACCTACACTCTCAATTTAAGCAACATAATGCTTGTCCATCACACAATGTAAGAGAGCATGTCTTGATTCCACTCTGATGAAGTGTTACTCCAATATAATCAACCACAAATATTGCATAATTTTTCACATGAAATCATTTACATGCAATGGTATTAGAAACAGAATGGTACTGAAACAATTGTAACTAACAATAAAGATGTGCTACATTCACTTTCCATCTTCTTAATTGTATCATTTATATATATATATAACTAATTCATGCAAAGAGAAATTTTCTTGAATTTCAGTGATTCCCTAATGATCTACGATGATTAGAGGATTGTAACAAAGGGAAACTTAACCATGTGATTATAAAATTTACTTTCAAAAGCTTCATATTTTATATAATGAATTGAATCTATTAAACTACAAAATGTTAATAAATTTACACAGATTTGCTTTTGATGTTAATTACACAATGTTCCAAGCATTTCTTTTCATTTTCATGCAGAGAAAGAATAAAGGAAATAGACAGAAATAATGTTCACCAACGGAATATAAAATACCAAAACATAGTCGATAAGTATGCATTAAAATGAAAGATTCCTTTGATGTATTTCCTATCAAATTCCTCTTCCCACAATATGATTTAAAATGCTGTGAATGCAATAACTTGATATGTATATTATATTCTTACATTTATTCTAAGCCTCATATGATCAAAATAGCTTTTAAAAGTTAAATAATAAACTAGCAAAAACTGAAGATAACTTCTTTTTGCCCTTCACTTTGATGGAAAAGATACGAAATTAAAGCCAATAATCATGGTATTTATTAATTAATCATTAATAATAGATCATTCTCTAACAATGTTGAGCAATGTAAAAAAAATATAATAGCTTTTATATTATTAACATGATAAAGTTGTTTAGCCTCCATAAATCAGAACTATGAGCAAAAACAAGTCAACCATTACCATTCCTCTTTTTTAGATTCAGTATACCCAGAATTTCATTATTCGATGCATCCTTCTTTTTTTAATCTAAACTGTAGGATGTGATTTGAGGGGAATTTGGCTGCTATTTCTATTTCATAAAATTATCATGTAGAGGTTATCCTGTTGGCATGAGATGTTGAAAAAAATCTTGTGATTAAATAGAATGTGTTAAAGGTAAGATTTATCTTCCTGTGTACACGATTAACATTCTTTATTTGAAAAACTGAATTGTGAAAATCATAAAATCTTATGATTTCAGATCAAATCTAACATCTGATTCTTTACTATATCTGTAAACAGAAGCTAGTAATAATTGTAACTGAGTAATATGACATAACTAAAATACCAATGGAAAAAGGAAAATATTCAGCAAGAATCAAAACGAGAGAGTAGAGCCTTAACCCTTTGTTTTTGCAAGTAAGCTTTAGCAGGTGTGATTACATTTGACTATACCCCTGGTTAGTGCAAAACCAAGCAGCCACATACTTTTGTGTGTATGGCTGAAAATAATGTTTCTGACAATTAACAAGCTGTAAACACAAAACCTTGTGGCCACCTAATTTTGCATCTTCCAGGAGTATAGTCAAACAAAATCATATCCATTAATGCTTACTCGTGGGTTAAAGGGTTAAATAGGGTCCAATTTCTCAACATATTGACTAATATATAAATATAAATGTCAAATATAGAAAGGCACATTTTCAAGTTGCCAAATATATTTTCTAAACAAGTATAAAAGAAAACCCTAAAACATATATACTCTTTAGTCTTCATTATTAGCAAAGAGTAAGGCAATGAGGCGATAGAATCATTGGAGCATTGGACAAAATGCTTAGCAGCATTTCTTCCAGCTTTTTATATGCTGAGCTCAAATTCTGTTGAGGCCAGCTTTGCCTTTCATCCTTTAGGGATCAATAAAATAAAGTACCAGTCAAGTACTTGGGTTGATGTAATTGACTCCCCCCCTCCCCATAAAACTGCTAGCCTTGTGCCAAAATTTGAAACAATTATTAGCAACAAGTCAAATGTTTGGAAGCAAGACAAGAATGAAGAGAGGTGATATGGACTTGGCAAACTGCAGTGCAGGCAACCCATCCAGGAGAGCAGTAACTCTGAATAATGTCTGATACAGAGTAGAAGGGGAGAGTTTAGTCCTGCTACAAACAACCGTTCTGGTGGTGATGGTGGTAGTGGTGGTGGCACAATGATAAAATATGCTGAGTTTGTGATCAGATGCACTGAGACCTGTCCAACCCACATCAGTACCAACACACAGACGTGTAATGATGATGATGATGATGATAGTGGTCATTCACAATGAATAACTAGTATATTGTGGAGGAGCTACTCTATCTTGCCACCCCCACCTCTCTCATGCAGTCATTTGCTTCACTTTTTGTCTTCTATATTAATCCATTTCCTTTAGTCTTATTACAGTATAAATAGTTTCCCTAAGTAGCAATTTCCATGTGTTTCAAGTATATACAACTGTGTGGTTGGTTGGTTGGTATCTGACATAATGAATGAATTCCTATTTTAAGAAATAGTTTATACTATTATTATTATTATCATTATTATTATTAAAAGGGAACATAAATGATGTTAAAATGAGGTAGGTAAGTAAGTAGTAAAGTGTTATAAATCTTTTTCTTTTTATTAATCACTAAAAAACGATCTTTAACTTGAAACCTAAGAGGCTCTTAGCGAATACAGATTAAACTTATTCAGGTACATCTTTTTAAATGTTAACTCAGGATCATTACAAACTAAAATAATGACTGTGCAACTAATGTATTTATCATAATATTGGCATAATATCAACTACACTCACAGCTTTCAACATAATTGTAATAATGGTGCAATCAAGTATAAAGCTAACATTCTGGTGCAAAAAGTTAATATAATTTTACAGAAAATGACATATAATCAAATAAATGAAAGTTTATATATAAATGTGTGTGGTTGTGTAAAACAGACTGGGTTAAACTATACAGACTACCATGAATATATGACAATTAAAAAATGCATATTTATCTGTAGATATATATACATAAATAAATAACAATAATTGTTAATCTTTAATTAGTTGCAGGCAAAGGCAGTTGGTATGGTATAAGTTTACTGATATCTTACCATCCACACACTGGGGATTACTAAGGTTATTTTGAGACAATGACCGATCACTGCTCGTCTCCTCACATTGTGGGGAGGGAGTAGAAGTGGAAAATCTACGAATTAAGGAATTTAGCCATGTTTTGGCAGGAGTGTCTTTCTTTACTTCTTGTTCTTTTATAAGAGAGCGCTGATGCTGTCGTCGCTCTTGCCGTTTTTGCTGCGCATTGAGATCTGCATATCAAACAGTAGGCAAGTAGAGTTAGCAGTAAAAGCACACACAAACGCAAACAGTAAACAATTCAGATTAGTTAGCCGAGAGTTGTTATTCAAATTTACACACATACATACACACACATAAAAAAAAAACATGAAAAAAGCAAAAGAAAATAACCTCCCTACCAAAATCCATTTCCAAGAAGTTAATTCCAAAATAATATGAAGAAAACATTGTTGATATTTACTGACCTTTTTGCAAAATAAATGTAATCTGTAACCCCAAACCTTTTATTTAGATTAACCCTTTTGATACCAGTCCACCTGAGACTACCTCTGGCTCTGTTTAAAGTTATCTAAATTATAAAACATTCCATCAAAATTTCATGATAAATTATGTTCCAACCACCAGCTTAATAATGACAGTTATTTTATTGAATTCTTCGTTATTTTCAAAACTATTTTAAACAAAGCAGAGTATTTCAACAAGAATATGGTAACAAAATGGTCAAGTTATTGGTACAAGGTTTAAAATTAAGAGTTTATAAATTATTTATTTTGGCCTCGATTCCCATATGGACTAACAATATTTTCTCTTCAGAAACTAGAGATCGCATTACTTTTGAGATAACATCACTCACAGAAATAAAAAAGGAAAAACAAATCCAAGCCTTTTCATATTCCCGATATACATATTTAACCCATAACCTTGTTAATAATTGTATATTAGAATCAGCTTCATAATAATGTTTTTAATTTATAAAGCTCATAATTATAATATATAGGATAGATCAGACATTTTAAAAGATCACAGCGTAACTATTTTTTTTATAATATGAAATACTATTCATAATATTAGTGGAGCTATTAACATAATATTCTCTTAATATTCTCTTAATAACTCAAACAGTTTACAGAAAGAATGCTACTAAAATAACATGAGCCACTATAGAATAATAAATCTGAATAACTGTCAGTTTACAGAAATGTTATCTGTTCTTAACAGAGGAAATTGAAAGGAAATTAGATGATAGATGATGATTGTGATGTTTAGCTCCCAGATCAGACCTAATAAAGTATATGTTCAGACAGTGTTCATCCTTTTCTTGCTGTGATTTGATAGTGATTTAGCTGCTATTTTCAGCATGTCATGTAATCACATTGAGGTTTAACTACTTACAGATATGAAATTATTATGCAAGGATATACAATAATACTTGCAGATCTTTGAACCCGGAAACTAATATATCTTGTACTTATGGCCTAAAATACTCAAGTAGAATAAAGTACTATCAAAGTCATTCAAACAAGAACCAAACTAAAATTATAAATAGGCTTACTTCCAAATGAGGAAAAAAAAGTATACAGAGAAATTCCCACCTACTTAACATACTACTGAAATCAACTTCTCAGTTTGTCAGGTTATATTTCTGATCAGTTTTAATTATTTGCACCTTTTTTTAGTCACAAGTAGCAATAGATAGCATAAAGAAAAAACAAAAACAAAAAACAATCAAGACCAGTTATAGTCAACAGCATAAATTAAAATGTTAATTTCACACTTAGAATTCAAAGACATATTTGACAGCTATCAAAAATGTCTTTGAAATAAAGACACCAATAAGAACTGAAATCAAACCCAAAGACAAACAGACACACTTTCAATGCTAACATAATAAATATATCAGTAAATGCAATAACAAATATGTAAAGCTCAATGAAAAGAATCTGCTTCCAACAAATGTGCTCCAGTAGATCATATATATATCATTAAGAAAGATTTGATTAATATTATTTCTACTTAAAGCAAATTGACTAGTTTTGTTTATGGTGGCAGATTGCTATACCCTCAGTTTTTTAGTCCTGATTATGGCCAAATGTTGGATAACAGTGAATTTTCTATTACACAATAATTTATATGAAAATAATATTTATATGAACATGAACTTCTTTCAATTCAAGAAACAAACAATTTATTTAAGTAAATGTATGTCTTTTTTTACATAGTTAATGACAAAGGATTTTATGTGAAAATTAAGTCAAATATGGACATATTTTCAAGTCAAATGGAGCCATTAATATGGACATGTTGTCAAATCAAATTGTGATAACTGGGTGTTATTCAGAATAAGCAGATATATTTCACTAAAATACCTGCTGTTTAGTTGAGTGATACCAGCCAAGTCTATTTGAATAGAATTATCAGCACAGAAGTTGCTAACAGACTTCTTGAGAGTAACCCATAGCTTCAAGTTCACATATAAGATGTGTTTCAAACTGGTCTGACACCATTAATCAATGAGTAATTGTGGGACAAGCATGTCAAGTGGCATTCTGTTTTATATTGTGGATGCTGTCCTAAGAATTTATGACTGTAGTTTTAGTCTCATTTTTGAAGATGCAAAGAAAATTGTTTAGAGAGAATAAGTTGCTGCTATATCAGTCAGCTGAACAAACTTTATAGCTGTTCTTACTGGTAAAACACCATAGAATTTGCAAATGGAACTAAACAACAAGAACTTTCTCAAGTGTAACAGCACCTGTGCAAAATTGCTTCATTGCAAAGAGGAAAGAATAATGTAACATTTAACCCTTGTAATATCAATCTGCCTGAGACAACTGCTTTCTATGGCGCAAAATGGCCGGTTTAAATGCTAAAGAGTTAATAAAGATAAAGTTATTTTACTAAGTTTTTCATGATTTTCAAAATTAATTGAAGGAAAAGGTAGTGTATTTCAGTTGAAATATGGCAATGAAAGGGTTAAATGTGAATTCAGAAAAGGAGAGCCAATAATTCTATATTGTTTCATCTACATTGTACATTAAATAGTTGCTATGCAAACAAGAACAAATGAACTCAGGAAATATCAATAGAAAAAAGATATTTCTGTTGTAACAGGCTATATATTGTTTACCAATGAAAACTATTACTATTGAAAAGATCCCTACTCTTCTTTTGCATGTTATAGAATACTAGAAAATTATCTGATTAACAAAATTCTTGAACAAAATTCTGTCCTAATACTTATAAAGTTCCATAAGGATGCATTCTTTTTGCAAGAAGCAAGATTCATAATACATTGTGTTAAAAGCAAATTAAAAAAAATGCAATATTACAAAGAAAGTATATATTAGTTCTTAGAAGCTGAACACACACATTTATACTTATATAAATATACACAAACACACAAATCTTATAGAATATGCATTCTATATTTGTTGTTTGTATGTGAAATAGTTAAGTTTTGTAGATTAAAATTATAAAACAACTCCTTGTTTTTTTTTTCGTTTTTTTCTTTTCCTTTTCTGGTGATGATTAAAATAATTCAGAAAATAAAAATACTTACATATTGATGCTTTCTGTTCAACAGTCTGCCGTTTCTTCTGTTGGTTGTTTACCAACTCTTTCTCCTTCTGTTTCTTGCTTCGGTAAATAGAAACCAAGTCCTCCTCAGGAGCGTCTTCCGGAACAATACGAATGTTCCTGTGTAGGTAGACAAAGGTGATAAATTAGTTTAAAAAAAAAAAATCCCCCCCCCCCCCAAAATCAATATAACTTTAATTCCTTTAAATCATTAAAGTTGATCAATAAGTTCATAGTGTATACAATATTTCCTCTTATTTCAACATTTAAGAACAGATCAATTGAAATTATAGGTAAAAATGATGAAACATTTAATGAAAAATATCTACATTTTTCATGTTGCCTTTTTCATGGCAACCTCACTAGTGCTGGTACCATGAAAAAAAGCACCCAGTACACTCTGTAAAGTGGTTAGCATTGAGTAGGGCATCTAGTCACAGAAATCATGCCAATGGATTTTAGCACAGTCCTCTAAATTATTGGATCCTGTCAAATCATTCAACCCAAGCCAGCACAGAAGACAGAAGTTCAATCATGATGACCAAAACAATAAGTATATCATTGCTTTGAAATGGAGACCTAATTCATAGCTGATTGGTTCAAATCTGGTCTTTTCTCGCAAGAAACAACTTTGCTTGGTAATAAAACAGTTCTAATATAGCTACACTACAGAGAATCTACAGGCCACGGTAAGGAATCTTAGCAAGATTATCTCATTGTATGAAGCTGGCTATTCTCAAGACATTCTTGGTCAGGGATTTACCAATGCTATATAGGTATAGGCATAGCTGTGTAGAAAGAAGCTTGCTTCCCAACCACATGGTTCTGGGTTTAGTCCCACTGTGTGGCACCTTGGGCGAGTGTCTTCTATAGCCTTGGGTCAACCAACACCTTGTGAGTAGATTTGGTAGACAGAAACTGAAAGAAGCCTGTCATATATGTGTATATATATATGTATATATGTATGTGCCGGTGACACGTTAAAGGCATCTGGTACACTTTCTGGAGTGCTTGGTGTTAGGAAGGGCATCCAGCCGTAGAAACCAAGCCAAAAACAGACTGGAGTCTGGTGCAGCTCCCCAGCTTGCCAGTCTCCAGTCAAACCATCTAACCCATGCCAGCATGGAA
>JAOPUL010000002.1:51346540-51357468 GCA_027564515.1 Octopus rubescens | reverse complement strand
GTGTGTGTGTGTGTGTGTGTGTGTGTGTGTGTGTGTGTGTGTGTGTGTGTGTGTGTGTGTGTGTGTGTGTTCAGGCATGTGTAATCGAGTGCTGTGAATATATTTGTATTGTGAATTAACACCAGATATTCGAGTCTACGATTGTAAATTGATGAACTCTCTGCCATTCGAGTCGATGACTCGGCACCAATCGTGCCGAGTCATACAAACTAACTTGACATATTTATTTCAAGTGCATTCGGCCGTTTTGAAAGAGAGAGAGAGACAGACAGAGAGAGAGAGAGAGAGAGACAGAGAGAGAGGGGGTGGAGAGAGACAGAGAGTGGGGAGAGAGAGAGGGCGGAGAGAGAGAGAGAAAACAAACGTCAGCGGCAATTATAAAGTAAATAAGTAAATAAATATAACAGAGTAACCTGATGGGATAATGGGTAGAGCGTCAGACAATACACTTGGTGGTATTCACCTATGTTCTTTAGGTTCAGCATTCAAATTGTATCCAGAATTATTTATTTATTCATTCCGAGATCGATAAAACAAGTACCTGTGGCCACAAGCGCAGGCCAACGAGGGAGATTCTAGATAGCCGTACATTCCTGTAGAAATAATGCTCTGAATACAAGACACAGATGAAATGCCTCCAGTAAAAGTTCATTGATTAAGAAGTGCTAATCTGCTGATAAAGAATCAAACATACCAGCAAAAGCTTTTGATGGATTATACTCTGTAAGGCGGTATCCCGGATACACGAATGTCTAAGGATTTAAACAAGTAAAATCATCTAGATAGAAATATGTATTATTCAATCAAATGATCTATATAAGCGCAGGCGTGACTGTATGGGGAGAAGCTTGCTTCTCAACCATATGGTTCCTGGTTCAGTCCCATTGCGTGGCAACTTGGGCAGATGACTTCTACTATAACCCCAGGTCGACCAAAGCCTTGTGAGTGAATTTGATAAACGGAAACTGAAGGTTCCCCACCACCGGTGTTGGTGGGTTGACGTGCCCGCAAGATAGCGGTTCGACAAAAACCACCGGTAGAGTAAGTAGAACGCTTAAAAAGAAAATATGTACTTGGGTTGATTAGTTCGACTAAAGTTCTTTAAGGCGGTGCTCCAGCATGGCTGCAGCCTAGTGACTGAAACAATTAAAAGAAAGATAAAAGATATACACAGACGAATGTACAGAAGAGAGAGAAATAAAAGAGAGGAATAAAAAGAAAATCGAAAGAGGGGGGGTGAAAGAAAAATGAAAAGAGACATAGCGTACCTATTATATATATATATTTATAAACTATATATATATATTTATAAACTATATTTCAACACCGGCTACTCCCGGGAATACATATAAATAATATATAATAATATTATTTTGGCATTCCCCTAATAATAATAATAATAATATATATATATATATATATATTACAAAATATTAAACATTTTCAGTCTATAAATGTTAATTACATCAAAACTTATAGAAATAAAGTTTATTTGTCTACAAACAATTGATTACTGACAGTACATACAACCAAGCATACTTCTTGAAATACCGCATGGTCTGGATAAACCCTTCATATTTTTGACGTTTCTTCAAATAATTATGTTATACATTCTGGCCTGAAGTATGTATTTCCAGGTTATAGGGCACCGATAGTAGTAACAACAGCAGTATTCTCATTCTTAAATTCACTTTTTCATGTTTGCAGGTTCTTTTTTATCCATGCTAGTCCGTCAGTCTGTCTTGGAGGAGTGTGTAATATAACATCTTTCAATATATTGTGATCTTTTCTTCTGCAATTTCTAAGATTCTTAGACATCTGACTGAAATATTTCTTGGTTTATTTCTCTACTATGTGTTTCTTTCTACCTCTAACCTGCAGTAATCTTTTACCAGATATATATATCATTCTAAAATGATCAGCTGCTTATATATAGAGAACACCAAAATGTTATTTTATATATATATATATACAACTGATCCCATTTATGAAAGATAACTATCTTCACTCACATTCATACTCACACACTATCCTTCATTCCAAAGAATAAAGATAAGCAATCATGACATTGGTATTGTTAAAACTCCAAAGCAATGAAAAAGCAGAAAATAAAAGACAACATTTACTTGTACTTGATTCAGGTTTCAAAACAAAATTTAACATGTTTGGGTGAAAACTTTTTTTAGTCCATTAATAAAATTTATTTAGCCCTTCTGGGATCATATTTTTAATGATATACACAATCTAAAAGTTTCAATTAGCTTTGAAAAATCTACAAAAAAATTGAAAGAATTGAGAAAAACATAACTAACTTAAGTTATTATTACGTGGGTTTTTAGAACAGAACTTAGAATAGAAAAGTGTTCTTACATAAAATTACAATAGGAAGTTATAATTTAAATGTAAATAAAAGATTTTGTATTGTAGAAACAGAGGTGAACTCAGGTGAGTTGGTATTAAAAGATTTAAACTAGAGAAACATGGTTACGAAAAAAAATAAAACAACTTTGGTTTAAAATCTTTTCACTATTAGTTTCACTTGTTTACAAAACTTTGAATGTAATATATGTAATTAAAGGTAAAAAATCTTTCTTGAACAATATCCAAGTTCTTCTTAAAAACTTGGTTTGGAAAATAACAAGACCATAAATAAAACTTCTGTGAAAGTTGTCTTGTATAATTTTGTTCAGATAACTACTATTTGTGAAAAGATATCCGTGTCAGAGATCATAATAATATAAATTTGGTGAGTTTTTTTCTAACTAGACTGAAATTACTACCTTCACCAAGTAGTAATGAAAACAAAACTAAAATAAAAATAAAAACGGTTTCTAGATTTTTTTTTTCTTAAACAGATCTACTACAAATACATTTTGTGTTGGATGATTTTGTTTATCAATTTGTGACAGAATCTATTCAAAATTTTAATCCTGTTAAAAAATAATTTCATTATTTGAATAAGATCCCAATTTCAAGTTCAACAATTAAAAAAGGAAAATTTAATTTAAAAAATTCTTATTATATATCCTATTTTTTAATGACCAAACAATTTGGCCCAGAATTTGTATATATTTTGAACTGAAAATAATGAGAATTAGGAGCAGGAAAAAGGAAGAAGATCAAATATCATAGTGTTCAATCACTGCATTACTTGCTACTCTAAGACTGGTTTCATCATTTTTGTTAGAGGGGAAGACTATTATTTGAGGATTTTCTAGCATCACATTTAGTTTAAAGATTGCATTCCTTCATACAGTTGTTAAAAATGATTTGCAGATCCAGTTTGGTATAATGAAGGGAAATATGGAATGCTTTGAGGATTTGAATGACAACATAACCGAATGTATTAGAATGGAAATTATTATGAAGTTGAAATATAAAATGACTAATGTAAAATGATTATACCTATTTAGTGAATACATAGAGAAGTCTAAATAAATGTTGAAGTGATATTTAGAAAATATTTAGAAGAATGAGTGAACTAGAGGAAATATAGTTAAAAAAAACACATTACACAGTATAAATTTATTTTATCCAATAACAAATAAACCTTGAATATTATTTTTTTTTGATAATATTTTAATTAGAAAAATATCTATGTGAAAAATTCCATGATGGTACTGAATTACTGAATGTTTTTTTCTAAACGTGACATAAAATATGAAGATGTAAAGTTTAAGAAAAGAAAAGATAATTGTACACCACAATCTTTGGTTTGCTTCATAATAATAGTTGTCGATGTAAAACTATTATGTAACTGATTGTGAATTACAGAGGATAATTTCTATAACAATTAAATTCATCTTTTTAAATAAAACTTAAGATTTATTCTATGAATGAAGTTAAAAATAATAAAAATAAGCATTTGTAAGAAAGGATAATAGAATTCTGATAAGATAGTTGAATTAGCAATTATATGTTAGCAGTGTTGTGACTTGGGAAAGCACTGCAATTGAGTCCAGTTAACAATCTTGTGCTTTATGGGCCATAACTAGTAAACATATTAAAGATATGCAGTATGCTCTGCAATCTATAGTATGTAGATCTCTCCTTTTCAAAACCAATCTGGGTTAAAGATCTCTTCCACTGGTGCGTATTTGAATGAGCTTTCAAATAAAAGAGAGAGAGAGAGAGAGAGAATGGCATTTGTATGTATAATATACTATTACACTACTGCTTTGTCTTCATGGACTGATTCAAAGAGTGGTACACTGGAATCGATGGTCCCTGTTGCCTTATCTAAAGATCCATGACAAAATTTGAGCTTTGCACTGCATGCTTAATAAATAGCTAATATGGAATGACACTGCTGCTTTAGGTGCTAAACAGCATTTTTCTATTTACAGGACATTGAGAGCAAAGCGTTTTTCCAGACAAAACAAGTTAGTATCACTGATGAGATATGAACCAACAAGCATTTGACTGATAAGCTAACAACCTATCGACTTGATCAGCTGTTGACATTTGTACTCCAAATTTAACATTAAAAGGTTTCAACTTACATTGTAAAAATATAAAAATAATATAATTGTGTACATTGTAAAAATATAAAAATAATATAATTGTTGGGTAGGTAAACCGTAATCTGAAAATTTCGGCAAATTTTAGTCAAAAGTGATGTTATTTCTACCCTTTTTCAGCTGAACTAATTTTCATAGAAAATTACCAGAATAATTATTTTGTCTATTGCTATGTGAAAGGTTAAGTTTATCTGGGATTTTTGTAATTTTAAAATAAAAGAATTTAAATCTCAGTTTAAAAACAAGCAAATTATTATGTGAAACTGTAACTACAGGTTTAATAGAATGTCAAATGGTTGTAGATATAATACTTAAAAGTAAAATCTATTTGTACTTACAGCTTTCACAGCTGGGAAAATTTAATAAAATTTGTGATTAATCCTTTTAACATCAACTTTTTGGGTGTTTTGAGAATTTATAATCTTCATAATTTCAATGTATATTTTTCCTTTTTACTTTCCTTAGAAATCCAAGGAGAAAGTTCACCTGTTTGTTCTATTTAGAATTACTTCATCAAGACAAGATATTATAATTAAACACGTCACTAGTGTTTTTCAGTTTAAGAAAAACATTCTATAAGTGGAGATAATAAACCAAGAAATCAAGTTAAAAAGAAGTTTCTGAATTAACATTTGCAAATCAAATCCTAAAACACATAAAAAGGTGAAAAAAAAGAGGAAAAAGAAGAAATATTATATCAGCCAGATGGCTGGTTGTGAACTTGCCTTCAATAGAGTGTAGCCATGGAATAAAGAGCTGAGAAAATGTCAAATAATGGCTAGGTTCTTGGGAACTTAAAACTGGTTTGTAACATTTATTAATGTCAATGTTTGATTGAAATAGATTATTATTATTTGTCTGAAAGCTATAGGCTATTTATCTTTGGGGACATAAAAAAGATTTTCAAAATATCTTGTCTATTCACTAAGATTTTATCCATCATTAAAACTTTCAAAGTGGGAAGAATTTTCTATGGCATAATCAACCGAGAAAAAATATTTTTAGACATGTGTTAAAGTTACATGAGAATGTTCTGATTAATTTCTGAATAAATACAGTGATTAAAAATAACTATCAAGAGTAAATTTCAATCATTCAAAGTAACACTAAAAAGAAAACTATCTTACTGACATAATTTTGGGTTGAAAAATACCAGAAATTATATGATATATAAAAATGTTCAGAGATTAAATTTCCTTGAAAGCTATTGTGTAAATCAGTTAACTTACACAAGCTGAGTTAAAAGAAGATGAAAATTAATCAAATAAGCTCAATTTATTGAACTTCTTTTGGGATGATGAGATTTGGACAAATAGGACACTAGGGAAATGACAGCCTAGATGATTGGTCAGATATTAAAGAAAAATAAAATAAACTGAAGCGATCTTGGGGTAAGAGTAATAAGAGATGGATGAAACAGTGACATAAAAATCTAATTAAAAATGCATATTAAAAATAGAGTAGAAAGGATCTCATAAACAGAAGAATAATACTAACAAAACATCATTATCACATCCAATAATAATTCTTTCTGCTATGGGCACAAAGCTTGAAATTTTGAGGGAGGGTCTAGTCAATTACATCAACCCCAGTGTTCAACTGGTACTAATTTTATCAACCCTAAAAGGATGAAAAACAAAATAGACCTCAGTGGAATTTGAACTCAGAACATAAAGCTGGAAGAAATGCTGCTCAACATTTTGTCTAGTGTGCTAATGATTCTGCCAGCTTGCCACTTTGATCACATCCAATAATAATGATTTCTAACACTGGCACAGGTGCAGAAACTTTGGTGAAAAAATTTATAGTCCATGAAATTAATGCTTAGTACTTTGTGGAATTTGAACACAGAATGTGTGGAAGATGTGCGTGTAATGATCTGAGCAGAACAATTTTATTCTGATTAAAAGTACTGCTGCAATATTTGATAAATGGAGTTTCAATTCCATGAAAACAAATAACTAGTATAAAGTGAAAGCAAAAGAAAAATCAAAGGTGTTAACCTTAAGTTAACTAAACATTCTATCAAAAATAATAGTTATAGATCCATCAGATGTTAAAATAGTGGTGCTGTCTGTCAAGTACTAGAGGAAACAGGTTTAGCAATAAATTAAAAAAGCAATTCTGAACAACTTTTATCAACTTAATCTGAACTGAAATGAAGTAAAAGGTGGAGTAAAGGTTTTCAGATTTAAAAGTACTCTTTTACTGGTTTCAGCCATTTGGTTGTGGCCATACTGTAACAGCATGATAATGAAATATATTGTGGCTAAAAAAAGAACAACTCAGAGACAGAATATCAAGCTAAATCCACATCAGTATGGAAAAAAGGAGACTGAACTGACTATTTCGATTAATTTCTGAGCTATAAAAAATACAATATTAAAAGAAAACATTCCTTTCAGAATATTCCTACAGACAGTATATTGGAATAATTCAGTATTATTAAACATGGCTACAGTCCAATGACTGAAACATGTTAGAAATAAAAGATTAATTTAAAACTGATTGAATGGTAAACGTAGGTTTATATTTTAAATAAAGTGAAATGTGTATATATAAATAGTACTTATGACAGAATAAAAATGTATGAATCCAATGGGCCTTCAACCTAATTTTTCTCAGTGACACAATGAGGGGAAGGTCTGAGTTCTACCCCCAGGCTTCACAATTTTATTTTCTGTCATATCTATTCTTTATAGCAACACTTTGTTTATAGTGTAAACATGGTGATTACTGCACTGACCTTAGAGGGCCTGTGAAGGCAATGGGCAGGGCCCTTTCTACAAGACCCAACCAATTCAGAAAAAAAAAAGTATGATTAGATATTTAGTTCCATTATATTAAAATAAACAAAAGTAACAGAATATAGCAGTAAAGATCACCTTTCTAGACATTTTTCTTGTAAAACTACTCAAGTAAGGAATGAAAGAAATGAAGTTTTAATAGTAATTCATTGTAACAACATCAAGCAATACAACAAGACAAAATAACAAATATGACACCATCATCCACCACCTACTATAACTGCTCATTGTCAACTAATAGTAGAATAAATATATTATATTTCAATTTATTTTCTGAATAGGCATTTCAAGAAATTTTCTACTTCAGATTTTCGATTAAATGATGAAAAAAAAAAAAGAAAGTATTCTACAGATTATTTCTTTGTTAAAAATATTACCTAATGAAATTCCCAACATTATAAATGGAAAAACTGAAATTTCATTCAACAAAAGATTTCATTGCAGAGATGATAGCTCTGTAGTGTTGGTAGCTGACATTGTCAGATTCAATTCTTTTCAATTCTAAAGCTGTGGCAAATGGTTATGACTGTTATTGAATTTTGATATAGTTTTGCTTGTGTGGTGAACAATTAATCTTATACATTTACTTAGTGATTCTTTCATCATTTCAGCAGGTACAGTGTAGGTTCTGCTTAGCTGATGAGCTAAGAATAAAAATGAAACAGAAGCATTGCTGGAGTTGTCTAGTGGAAAAATAAAAATAACCTAAGTCAATGATTAGCAGTTTTTTCCTCACTGTATTTACTATTTCTAATTAGTCTTTTAATGTTCTCCTAGCATTAAATATGTTAATACTAATTTAACTATTCATAACAGGTACACACTAGTGTTTACTTGCATGAATATAATTGCTAGTGATTATCACAATAATCACGATTATTTACAGCTTACAATACAGCAGAAAAACATAAATGCTAACCGTAAATAACCTTAAATCATGCTAAATAAGCTAAAGTTAGAAATTTTTCCTAAACTGTATTATTTTGTCTAAATATAATTGAAATTTGGAATATACTCATTGACTAATTACCAAAAGATTGTAGGGACATTAGGCTTTCTTCCAATACATACAGAATGATTAAAAGGTTGAAAGTGTATTTTTGTAGTGTTAAAACATATCGGACCCACGCATAATAATTAGCTTATATGTTTGTTCTCAGCCACATTAATGTGATAATGTTGAAGTAGGAGGCTGTCAAAAGACAAATAGAGAGTGAGTGTGTGAGTGAGTGACAATAAGGGGAACTAAAATGAATGTAAGTGAAAGGATGTGGTGTTTATCACATTGCTTTAATTTCATTTTAGTCCTTAATACAGTATATTATAATGTTTTACAGGATAATATTTTCATTTAAAAAATGGATCTAATAATTAATTTCATTTGAACAGGTGGGCTATTTTCTATAATGAAACTGTCATCGTTTTCGATGACATGTTTGCACTAGTATACAATAACAAAATTAAAATTCTCAAAATACTTTTACTTGAAAGACCATTACACTCTACTAACTTGAGACTATTGCTTAAATATAAACTTGAAATGTTGCAATGTCTCAAGTTTATTTTTCAAACTGATACAAGGCCATACATGTGGGGAAAGAGTACATGGTTGATTGAATCAACACTAGTTTATTTATTATTAGTAGTGATATAGTTAACTCCATAAGATCATAGGAAAAGTCAACTCTCATAGGATTTGAACTCAGAAGATAAAGAGACAAACCAAACACCACCTGAAATCTTACAGTTGTTGTTATTATTAGTTTAATAAAGCACTTTTAAAGAATAGATGAAATTATTTGCAAGAGATTCAACAATCAAAATAAGTGAAGGAAGGAATCTCTACGTGATCGCAGACTTGCTAGAAGTAGCAGCCAGATCTCCTTTAACCATACGCCTGTCCTGTGTAGCACATGTGACATATTTCCCTGGTGTTCATGCATTATATATGATACAGATTCCCAATTTTTTTCAACTACCAGAGTAACATGGTACTTATGAAAAGAAAGCTTTATATTACCCGGAACATATGAAACAAGGGCTAACTAAAAGTCTGAAAACAAGCATGGATGTTTAGAACAATCTTGTGAAAATGCTCTTGGCAGGCAAAGTTAAATCACATAATCTACTATTTTCAAATAAAAAGGACAAATTGAAAGATATAGTCAGTCCTAAAATATACTTTGACTGAAAAAAATAAGAGGAGAGGGTCATGGCAGGAATGCTCTTGATATAGGTTTGCTCAGTCAGGGCTGACTTAAGGCTAAAGTACAAGAAACAAGAATGCATTAAATACAGCCACTGCATTAAATATGTTAGTTGTCTTTTGATGTTTAAACAAGAGACGCTGTAAAGAAGAAGACGATAAGAAAAACACAAGGGAGATAACCAATGTTACAATAATTTGCTGTCAAGCATGTCTTTTGATATTTAAACAAGAGACAGTCTTGGTCTCAGCTTGATAAATGGCGAAATAAATTATTATTATTTCAATCAGGAAATCCTGGGTAGCTGGATTTACAAGATTTGTGTTTTTTTATTATAAGATTTTCTTTACTCTCTTAGCTGATCGAGTGCTTTTCTACTTGTTGAAGTATTACTATATATCTTCTTCTTCTTCCTTGTTTAACGTCCGTTTCCATGCTAGCATGGGTTGGATGGGTTTTACCTAATGGCTCTTCTCCAGGCCTCTCGGTCTTGTGCAAGGCCTGGTCGTAATCTCAATACCTATTATGAATTTATCATATTCATCATCATCATGATCAATATTTAATGTCTGTTTCCATGCTGGCATGGGTTGGACAGCTTGATAGGAACTGGCAAGGTCAAGGGTTGCACCAGGTTCTTAGTACCAACCACTCCTAGCATCAACCACTCCACAGAGTGAACTGGCCGCTTTTTACATGACACCACCACCAGTGCTTTTTACATTTTACCAGCACCAGTGCTTTTTACATGGCTTCAGCACCAGTGTTTTTTTACGTGGCAGCTTGGTTTTAGGATCTCAATTCTGTTGTGGTGGGCAGGTCTTCTTGAGTACAGCAATGCACCACATATCTCAGTCCTCTGTCATCCCCTTTGTAAGGTTCACCGTTTTGAGATCGGCCTTCAATACTTTGTCCCATATCTTCCTGGGTCTCGCCCTTCCACAACTTCAATGTGGTGAGCTGGCAGAATCGTTAGCATGCGGGACAAAATGCTTAGCAGTATTTCGTCTGTCATTATGTTCTGAGTTCAAAATTCCACCGAGGTTGACTTTGCCTTTCATCCTTCCGGGGTTGATAAAATAAGTACCAGTTGAACCCTGGGGGTCAATGTAATCGACTATTTCACTTCCCCAAAATTGCTGGCCTTGTGCCAAAATTTGAAACTAATATTTATATTCATAATGTATTTCCTATACTGTAATGAAACACATGTAACAGGGAATAAAAATGTTACCAAATTTTCCAATCTTTGATTTAATATATACCTACTTGGCAAATATTATAAGTCATCAGATGATGTATGGAAGTAAGACCTGACCAGTTAGGGTTGAGGATATGCGATGCATGGAGAGAAATGACATGAAAATGATACAGTGGATGTGTAATGTAAGCCT
>JAOPUL010000002.1:51317226-51328517 GCA_027564515.1 Octopus rubescens | reverse complement strand
TGTGTGTGTGTGTGTGTGTGTGTGTGTGTGTGTGTGTGTGTGTGTGTGTGTGTGTGTGTGTGTGTGAATAGTTGATTCCCTGATGTTTCCAATGAGGGTTCAGATATTAACTAGATCAACTGAACTAACTGCTCTTTGAATTAATGTGCAAGTTGCTGACCATTCTGTGTACCTTTACATTTAAGGGCACACAAACATGAGTACTCTTAATGTAATTCTAAAGCAGAATTAGTCTGACACAGTATGTGACAAGGTTGTATCATTGAATTACAAGGTAAAATCTTCTGACAGACTTCTATAGAGTTTCTGTGTACCTGTTTTTTTCTGAAAAGAATGGGTTGACCCAAGGCTATCTATAGAAAAATAATACTTGCCCAAGATGCCATAATTTGCAACTGAATCCAAAGCCACACTACCATTTTTTTTCTTGGCTTCATTTATATAATCAGAAAATACTATAAATTCATTATATACCCTTCTGTATTTATTTATCTCATCATACAAAAACATAAAAGGGTTAAATACATGTTTATTTGTATGTATATGGGTGGTAACTAAGGATTGCTAACTCACAACAAACTTTGTACACATGAATACAGTTGCCCAAGCAAGCCTGGTTGTATAATGTAATGATTTTTGTTTTTTGATTAGGCACAAGGCCAAATGTTTATTCCCGGGAAAAGTAGAGCAAATTCAATGAACCTAAAGTTGAAAGGAGACTCAGTAGTTACTCAACCTGCTAAAAATAGCAAGTTAAGCACACAACTCTTCCTGAACCAATAAACAGTTTATTATCTAAGAAAAGAAAAAAGAAAGGATGATAAGTCTAAGATACATCATTCCTGAAAAACAAAATGGGTAGGTCACATCTTAAATGTATTTGATCATACATCTGTTCAGTCAGAGCTGACCTGGAGTTAAACAGCAGATACAATAATAATATATTACTGGTACTTAATTGGTAAACTCTGAGGGAAAAAAAGCAAGGCAAAAACGACCCAGTGTACTTTGAACTCAGAATGTTTCCTTTCCCCAACCTTCGATAACACTACTACAGTACCCTCTGTTCCTTAGAGCTGGCTTGACTTGGGCCACATCCACTTAGGCACTCCTGACTTACTCATCTCTTCTCATAACTCATATTGTGTCCTAGTTCTTCCTTCCCAAAACATTGTCTTTCTAGCATTCTTTCTTTCTATGCTCATGTTTCCCCTGAAGCTGCCAACTTGCAACTATTCAATAGAAACCATAAATATTCTTAACTGCATTGCTCCCATTGGCCTCAAAGGACCTGTGAAGGCCATGAACTCAGGCCCTTCATTCAGAGCAAATAGGAAAAAAAAAAACTAACAGCAAAACAATGTCCTACTATTTCTATCAATATGCTGTCCTATACTATAAAATAAAATATATTGCATAACAATATAACACAAAGCAACAATATTAACATTAGAAACAACTTATGTTCATACGAACACAGAGCAGTACTAGCTATAACATATGCATAAGTTTTAAATCGGTATTCACTCAACTGCAATCTCTTAGCCAATACTCATCACATTTGACTGTTCTAGAATATTATACTGTAGGTAGAACAACCAAGGAAACAGTTTACAGTATTCAGTTAGAGCCTTAAGTTCTCAGTTCAAATCCTGTCAGAGTTGACTTTATGTTTTATCCTTCTGAAGGTCTATGAAAAAAGCACAAGTCAAGCACTGGGTTGATCTCATTGGTTACATCCTCCCAGAAATCTTATAAAATTCTTTAGAAATGAAAAAAATAGTAACAAAAATAAACTTAATGTATTGTTAACATAACCAATTATTAAACAGGCATTCACTATTCATATGCATCACAATCTATGTGATAGATTTTATTTCAATAGAATTCGATTATGAAACTACATTACTATAATAGGCATTGTGTATCTCATTATTAGATCTTATAACAGTATTTAAAAAAAAAAAAAAAACTGTTACTCAAGAGCATTGGTACTTGAATCACTGGTGTGGCTTGAGCCATTGTTTTAGGTTCTCAGCTTTAAATAATATAAATACTAAATATATTGAACACACACACACATACATTACATACATGCATTACATTACATACACACACACATACATACATACACACATACATACATACATACATATATTAAAGTTGAATCACTCATTTAGTACAAAAAGCAAAGTATAAAAGAAATCTTTTGATAACTTCTGAATATCAATTAAATTTTCATACAAATAGGTATAGTAATAATAATGATTTCAAATTTTGACACAAGGCCAGCAATTTTGGGGGAGGGGTAAATCAATTACATCGACCCCAGAACTCAAGTGGTACTTATTTTATCAACCCCGAAAGATGAAAAGCAAGGTTGATCTCAACGGAATTTGAACTCAGAATGTAAATACGGATGACATGCCGCTAAGTACTTTGTATAGCGTGCTAATGATTTTGCCAGCTTGCCGGCTTAATAATAATAATAATAATAATAATAACTTAATGACTTTTTCTTTAGCAATGAAATAAATAACAACAACAATCAACACAGTAAAAGATATCTTGAAAAGAAATTCCTAGACGTTTGAATGATTCGGAAAAGATGAAACAAGACTAAATGTAAAGTGTTAGTAAAAATTGAGTAAATGATGAAAGCAAAACAACACATGGTTATGTGAAATGAAAGCTAATACTTATGGATTTCATGTAGAAAATGATACAAAAACACTAATTAATAGAGTAGCATTATCAGTACCTCTTTAGTATATTTTTGGTATGTCACCATGGTTTACTGCATATATGGATATATATATGTGTAGATATGTATATATATTTTGGTATGCTGATATTTCAAATGGTAGTCAACTGTAACGGCTTGTCAAACAATCACACACACCCACACACATCAAAGAACGGTTACTATATGAAAAGGGCAAATGCTGATATATTAACAGCCAATCATTTTATTTTAATATAGTCATCAGCTGTTAGAAACAGATTTTGAATATACATACTGGACAGAGAGAAAGAGAGAGAGAGAGAGAGAGAACATGCAGAAAACAAAAGCAGTTCTGTTTTTGTTTCAATGGCAAGCCAGGGAAAAGCAGAAAAAGTAAATAGAAACTGCTGCTAGCCAAATCAAACAGCTGGAAGGGAAGTTGGAAGATACTAACTGTTTGTCTGGGCGGTTATTTTCAAAAGTAACCATAATATATTTCATTTGACAGAGATGGATTATATCAGGGTTTTTTTTGGGGGTTTTTTTTTTTTACTTTACATAATCAAGTTTTTGGAAGAATACCAGATTAATTGATACCAGATTGTTTTTCATATATTCTTGGGGATATTCATTTTCAACATAATTTCACTGTTTTCGAGAGAGACATATACAGCTTTTTAATATTGAAAAATGGATGCATGCTTAAGAAGTTTGCTTTCCCAGCCAAATAACCTTGGGTTCAATCCTACTATGTGAAACCTTGGATAACTTCTACTGTAGTCCTGGCTGCCAACTAAAGAAGCCTTGTGAGTGGATTTGGAAGATGGAAACTGAAAGAAACCTGTCATATATGTGTTTGCATATATGCGCCTATCTGCCTGTGTGTATGCATATATATGTGCATATGTATCTGTGGCCATCCTTGTGTTGACATCATGTGATTACTGTAAATGAGAGTCACTGTCATACAAGCAGTGTTACTTATTTCTAATCTTCGATGAAAACATCCACAACTATGGGGAATATTACCTTGGTGAGGGCTGGTGACAGGAAAAGCATCTAGCCATAGAGAATTGACCTCAACAAATTCCATCTGAACCATACAAGCATGGAAAAAAGATGGACATTAAAATGATGATGATGATGATGATGATGTTGAGGATAAACAGTTTTCAAACTCACTGTGTTGTGACGCCTTTAATGTAGAACCCACTCATACCATTTATTATTTTACAGACAACCCTCACCACTTTAATATTAATAAGGCATTAAATGAAATAATAATTATAAAATCAGAAACTAGCTCAGGACCAATGACTCATGGAAACATTTTTTTATCATGTTGGTTCTTAGCTGTCAGGACATTGCATCCTTCAAAAATTCCCTGCTTCCTGGAATTTGCCATTTTTTAAAATAAAATAAATTTTTATTACGTTTATGTATTTGTTTTGCAAGATTCCTAATGTGTAAACAGAACAGGAGGAGACACGTGGGATGGAGAGTCACTGAAGAGGTCACAGGATGTGTGACAAAAGATTTCAGACAAAGGACACTAAATTAAGAATAATAATAAAGCTAAAGTGAAGATCAAGTGTATAGTGCATGTGGTTAATTGGCAAAAATATAACCATCCTCAAATATAACAATGAATTTTTATTAAATTATATTAAAAGGTAACTTATCTTGTGGAGAAATTTTTTTATAGAACTTGGGAACTCATTCGAACCTAGTTTGGAAACTACTGGTTAGAAAATGAAATAAGTTGAAATACAGTATCTTCCCACCCCCACCCTTTTTTTTTTTTTTTCACTGTCTTACATCAACTCTTTGATGCCTTCATGGTTAATTGTTATTAAAACAGTTAACTTTTTTACTGCTAGATAGACTTCCTAATGCTAAACAGCTAATCCCAATGTAGCAATGAAACAGGTTGTTGGGTCAAATAACATGAGGTAAACATGCCCCTTATCCAAGGACAAAAAAATAACATTAAGAAAAGTTTAAATTCATGACTATGTAGTTTGTTATTTGATGCCTGAAACTCATAACCAATGTGAGTCTTTACTGCATTAAAGAATAACTTTCAGTTCATTCATTGGTTTACAATTATAAAAAATTATATATAGCGAACTAAAACAGAAAAATGTTCCTCCTCTATTTAATAACCAAAAATGATGACTAAGAACTAAACGACTAAATGATTATCAAGATTCCAAACAATAATCCTTTATCCATAGAACATTAGTTCAGATGAAAAAAAAAATGAATCATTAAAATCTATATAAACATTTAACATCATATATATATATACACACACACTCTCCACCCGCACACATATTATTTTATTAAAGCCAAACAAACTTTACAGACTCAGTGTTTTACAGGACCATTCATCAGACAGTTGTGATAATAAATTTTTCCGGCTTTAATAAAACAGTATTTTACTCTACCTTTGGTATTTGAATACTATTTTTTCCACCTTGTCTTGCACCTGTGTGTGTGTGTGTGTGTGTGTGACAAATAGAGGAAAAATGATTCTTGATGAAAAACTAATTCCACTAAAACAATTTTTCTCATAGAGAATCTATGAGGATTGGAATGGGAGTCATGTTTGATAAATTAAGATTATTTTTTTTTAAGCTAGCGAAGAAAGATGAATTATACAGATGCAACTATTTTATCTTCTTATTCATAAAGAAGTGGGAGGGATGCAAAAATTTCAGATATACTTGGTCAAGGGTGTGGCATTTGTCAGTTTGAGAACCATTGCACTAATATGAGGTTAAGAAATTCCTAAAAGGGAAAAGTTTAGTTGGGACTTCCATCATGGAAAATGGATGTTAAAGGATGATGATGATACTAGGCATTAGGAAGGGCATCCAAACCAAGCCAAACCAGACTGGAGCCTGGTACAGCTCTCTAGCTTACTAGTTCCAGTCAAACCATCTAACCTATGCCAGCATGGAAAACGGATGCTAAATGATGATGAGGAGGAGGAGGAGCAAGTCAAACATTTACTAGTGATCCACAACCTCAACACATCACATGATTATATGAAGATATGTTACTGATTCAAAATGGAGAGTGTATGTGCTGAACTTGGTTGAATTTAACCGGTTTGATACCAACCCACCTGAGACTACCCTGTGTTCTCTGATACACATTTCATGTTAAATGCATAATCTGAATTAAAAACCAGCCACAAATATTTCCAAATACCTGTTTAATAATGACAAAGCCATTTAACTAAAGTCTTCATTATTTTCAAAATTAATTGAAACAAAGGCAGTGTATTTCAAGAGATATATAGTAAAAAAAGGGTTAAAGAAATAATACATTTCTTATATAGTCTAGAGCTAAATTAACATTTCACTCACAAATCCTTGCCACTACCATCAAATCAATTATGCTGTGCTGGATGAAATCTTGTCAAGTAGCTAGCTTTCTAACTGAGATCAATCGACCCCCTCAGTATTAGGCTTGTTATAGGTATATTAGGATTTGGGGATATATTCCTGTAAAAAGTTGTTAAAAGGATTGTTTGATTGAAAATCTGAGTGACGTAATTAATAAGCATATCAAATGGAAGTTCTATTCATGACTAAAGTAATGAATGAGAGGAAGACATAAGGGAAACAGAGGTGAGAGAGACATGATCTAATGAATGCATGCTGACATGTGAATCATCAAGGGGTTTATGGGTTAATATGCTATCCTGTTAAACATGATTTCAGAGAACAAAACAAAAAGTTGGGAAAAAAATCAATAACACAGAGATGTCAGAACCATATCCTCATCATAAAAATTTATGTACAATCAATGATAATGCAAGTTTTATTTGGAATATGTATCAAATTATAAGCATTAGCCAAAGAACAGCTGAACTGAGCTATATATTATGTAACAATACAAGTGAAGGCTGAATTTTCAATGAGATCGACTGGAGTTGATTTTTCTATGTGTTGTTCTAAGGTAAATTGAAAATTTGTCTTCTCAACATCTTGCATGACTGAGAAAGTTGTTTTGGTTAGTGAATTGTTTGTTTTTGTTATAGCTAGATTCTCTTCTCACTGCTAACTACTCATCAGTGAAATAAGAGTAGAATGGTTTGTTTTTGTTTTTTTGTCAGTCAGGCAAACTGGTGTAAAATAGAATTATGTGTCTTATTAGCAATGTTATAGCAAAATTTGAACTTATGACCATATATTTTTGTATGTAGTCCAGCCAGCACTATAACTTCACAGATATTGTACTTCCAAATGTAGCAAAAAAAAACCCCAACAAAAACAAACAAAGAGAAGCTAAAGAAAACACTGTGTGTGTGTGTGTGTGTGTGTGTGTGTGTGTCAAAATATATTGATATTTTAACATGCCATGTCAGCAACAATTTGAAAGCAATTGAACTTTTTCTTAGTTTTAGTTTATGAAGACTTTTGTTGTTTTGTTTTATGAGAAAGAACATTCATCTTTGTAAAGAAATAACATAAAAAATGTTATACATATACTAGAGTTTTACCCATGACATGATGGGTAACTTTGGAAGTATACTTTTGCCATCATGGGTAATGTCAGGAAATCTGGCATATTATAATTTAACTTTTATCAAATGCCTTGATGCTTATTTATACAAAATGATGAAATGAAAGCTAAAGGTGGCCGTGGTTGACAAGAGACTACATGTGGTGGAACCCTTCCGCAGGCGAAGACTAATTCAGTCCTCACTGCCCCACTCAAGTGAAGCATCCAGGCTAAGAGTGAAATGCATGTGACCTGAGATACCTGCTGATGATACAGAAAAGTTTCCGACTTTGCTATGGATTCAGAAGAGCTTGCAATACCTCTGAGTAGCTCCTGCAGTTTCTGTTCGGGACAAAGCCTCTCTGGTGTCTATTACCATATTACCATAAAAATTAAATAAAACAACATTATCATGTGTATAAGTCTTTCCATAACTACTCTATCTTTTAGTCCCTCTCTTCCTCCTTCTGCCATCATAGCCTAGCATGTGCACTCATCCTGCACCTCTTATGTTAACTCTTTCTGCATCTCTCTTTTATTCTTTCTCCCCCTCACTCTGTACAGAGTAAAGCATGACTGGAGAAATCAATCAATCTCCCAACAAACCAACATTTATTGTGGTTATTATTATATAGAAATAATAACTGCAGTCTGTATTTAACACATTCATCACAGAAACGAGTGTGTGTGTGTGTGTGTGCACGAGAGCATGTGCATATGGTATGTTTTTGTGTGAAAATATAGAAACTGAGTGAATGAATGACCTTTGTAATGGATATTTCTGTTGAATGCCTAAATTTTTTTGTTTGCTTTTTAACTGTCTACGAACTATTACATACACGCACACAAAAAAGGACATGCTAATTTCAATTTTCAAAAACTTAGGACCTGTGATATCCCCAGGATTTTGAAAGCCAGTACTTTTAAAATAAATAAAACAACAACCAGTAATCAATAATCACAAAATACACCAGGTAATATACCTTCATTATATAACAATGAAACACAATGTCAATAGGTGTACAATATCACAGAAACGAAGTAGAGATAGCATTTTCCCAAGTCTATTATTACAAAATACCAAGGTTTCCACCCATTACTGTTCAAATATTTTGTACTTATTACTTTCAACAAAACACTGTTTTGAAACATAACCTGTTTAAGAAATATGTATATATATCTTATATCTTTTATCTTTTACTTGCTTCAGTCATTAGACTGCGGCCATGCTGGGGCATCGCCTTAAAGAGATTTATTCAAATGAATAGACCCCAGTACTTTTTTTTTTTTTTAAGCCTGATACTTATTCTATCGGTGTCTTTTGCTGAACCACTAAGTTACATGGATATAAACACACCAACAACGGTTGTCAAGTGATGGTGGGCGACAAACACAGACACAGAAGACACACATTCATATATATATATATATATACGACAAGTTTCTTTCAGTTTTTGTCTACCAAATCCACCCACAAGGCTTTGGCAGGACTGAGGCTATAGTAGAAGACACTTGGCCAAGGTGCCACACAGTGGGACTGAACATGAAATCATATGGTTGGGAAGCAAACTTCTTACCACACAGCCACAACTGCACCTATAAGCCACATCTATATTTTTTTAATCCAAAGTAAATCTGAATTGCAGATTTAACAAAGTAATTAATTTAACCCTTTTGATACCAATCTACTTGAGACTTACCCTTGTTCTTGTTTTAAAGTAATCTAAATTAAAACTTCCATAAAAATTTCATGTTAATTTATGTTCCAAACACCAATTTAGTAATGACAAAGTTATTTTACTAAAGTTTTCAGTATTTTCAAAAGCAAATGAAACAAAGGCAATGTATTTCAACATAAATATGGTAACAAAATAGTTTAAAATTTTGGGACTGAAACCTCAATGCATTTGTTCCTTAATGTATTACACCATTAAAGGAGATGATATTCAGAGATCAATATCAAGACTACTTAATAATAGCCTTTTAAAATACTGTACTGCCAGTATTTTAATATTGATTTAATATTGATTTCTTTTAATTCAATACAATTTTTTGTAGGGAAGAGAATAGAAGTAACCAATTTATATTATATTATTAGTATATTATCAATACTTATTGATTTGGGAAAGTAAAATTGCAAAGTTAATCACCAAAGGTTTGAAAAAAGATTACTGAAATAACAAACTTGTTACAGCAAGGTATCTACTTCACTATCTCAATTATTCCTACAAAGGAAATTAAATGTAAGAACATTTATACATCCTGAGCCACCACCACTGCTGTCATTACCCACCACCATCTTACAATCACCTTTTGCGCTGGCATTGGTCAAGTGGGGGGGGGGGCAATAGGATCTGACGATATGGAGGACTATGTCATGCTCAAATGCCTCGATTTTGACCATTTCTACAATTCAACACCCTTCCTAATGTCAATAACTTTACAGAGTGTACTGGGTGCATCTTTTCATGGCACCAGCACCAGTGAAGTTATCTTGCACCTTGCCTTATCTCTAACCAATTTGCCACCCACCATAAAGAGTGTACCAAGCTCTTTTGTTTTTGTTTTCTCATGGTTCAGCAGCACTAAGCAGATTGCTTTATAATTTGTAAGACCAAAGAATTTTTAGAATTCATGAATGAGATGGTTACTCTGTAGCAGGCTATTGTTCTAGTGGCACAGTACCACTGAATAAATAGGAGCTGATACAGAGTAGAGAGAACTGATTAGTCTGGTTTGCATTGCACAATCTCTCTAGTGTCAGTGGCATCATAAATAGCACTCAGTACACTCTGTAAAGTAGTTGGTGATAGAGAGGGTATCCAACCACAGAAACTACGCCAAAAAATGGAATGTATAATCAACACATGGACTTCATAAGCCATATTGCAGGCTACTTGTCTAATTGGGCCATAAATCAGAGAAAAACTGACATAAAGGCAGTGCCAGATTAAAATATGAACTTTAAGAACTGCAATCCAAGGGCCTCATCCAGCTGGAGGTCTTCCAGAAATTAAGTGAAATGTTATTGAAAATATCACTGGAAGTCTCATGGCATTTGTGGCCCAGGAACCTACAGAAAAAGAAATCTTAATCCAGATCTATACAGATAGTGGCTAAACCATCCAATACATGTTAGCATGGCAAAAGCAGATGTAGATAGAGAATGTGTGCGTGTGCAAATATTCAGTTAAATTATTTGTAGCACATTGGATACAAAATGAAAATATTTTTTGAGCTGATTCTTAGAAACCACTATAGTTGATGTTATAAATAACGATTTCATAATTACATTATGAATTACTGTACTGCATTTCTTTTTGAAACTGGAGCTTATAATAGTCTAATAACTAAATTAGATATTGTTAAATGAGAAACTGCATAATTATATATAGAAAATGAATGGATTCAGATTTTTAAAAAGTAAACATTTTTTACTCTTTTTCATCTTCTGAACAACGAACATCATTTTAACTGTTGCTGTTTATATTTCATTTCAAATGTAACAAATATATTTAAGAATCAAATTAATAAAAGCTCTTATTTTTTTCTTGAAATGGAAATTGATTAGTTCTCTTAGTCTATGTGTCTCTAATTATAATAATAGCAACAACAACAATGATAATGTGTGTATGAGAGTATATGCACACATATATAGAATGCATTTGTAAATATATCATCATCATTGTTTTAATGTTTACTTTTCTATGTTTGAATATTTGAACAGAGTTTATTGAGGTAGATTTTCTATGTCTCGATGCCCTTCCTGTCACCAACCCTCTCCTGTTTCCAGGAGATATTTCCTCATGGCCAGACATAGTTTCGCAGAATATTGAAAATGAATGACAGTAACACTAATTTACAATCATCATGCAATGTCAAGACAAAGAGACACAAACATACACTTACACACACACATATATATATACATATAAACATATATATACACACACATATACATACACACCCACGCACATATATAAATGTGTGTGTGTGTGTGTGTGTGTGTGTGTGTGTGTGTGTGTGTGTGTGTGTGTGTGTGTGTGTG
>JAOPUL010000002.1:50702148-50719448 GCA_027564515.1 Octopus rubescens | reverse complement strand
TGGGAAGCAAGCTTCTTACCACACAGCCACGCCGCGCCTATATATATATATATATATATATATATGTGTGTGTGTGTATATATATATTATTAAAAGTTTTTAGAAAAATTTGTCAATACAGTTGCAATATTTAGAAAAAGATTTTCTTAAACTGAAAATGATTAACCATATAAAAAATCTTTAAAATGCTGAAAATATTTACTTCTATAAGAGTTTGAAAAAACAGATTAAGCAAAAACTTCTTTCTATCAGGTTTGTGCTTCATCTGTTTTTTATGTGTTGCATTTTTTAAAAGATGTTTTTATATAATTAATAATTTTCAATTTAATACACACACACACACATTTATATACATCTAGGATAAATGCACAATGGCTTACAAGAGATTGGGAGGTCCTGTGTAAGATATTGCAAGACTTGTATGAATAAAAGAGAAAGATTGAAGAGAGATTGAAGGAGGAAGACAAACAGTTTGATGTCACACACATGTACCACCACTATAATCAAATTTACTCTCTTTTGTATCAATATCTCTCTTTTGACATGTGTTTGTAATTCTTGATCTATGCCAGAGAGAGAGAGGGAATGTAAGAGAAATATTAAAAAGTGACTGAAAAAGGAAGAAAGACTTTTCACATGTCCTACCATTCACTTTTTCCTCTCTCTCTCTCTCTATCTCTCTCTCTCTCTCTCTCTCTCTCTCTCTTTCTCAAGAATACTCACTACTCTGTGATATATCCATCATTCAATGCAACATGATCGAAAATGGAAACAGGAGAGAGAATGATGACAGTAGAATTAGGATGAGTGAGTAAAGGACATGAGAATGTGATTGGAGAAACTAATTTGAGTAAAAGGAGAGAGTAATGGAAGAGATACAGTATTGGAGTAAGCAAAATGGAAGATACTGAATAATTGAGAAGATTAGTAATAGAGATGTAGGAGGGTAAGAAAAAGGCAGTAGATGAAAGCTTAATGAGGATATATTGAGGAAAAAGCCAAATATAGATCGATATACCTCCCGGCCTCCATTATTTTTATGTTATATCATGTTCGCATCGGTGGGCAGGTCTTTTCCAGCATTGTGTGTCACCAGTCATTGATCCTTTTCAATTCCTTTGTGAGGCTCAGCATCCTTCACTATTTTGTTCTCTTGTCTTCCTGAGTCTCCTCCTTACTGAGGTTCCATCCACTTAGAGTGTCCTTCTCTTCTCTATACAGTTCATACAGCTGTTATGCTCTGTGCATTGCAAGCCTGTACCATCATAGTCTTCTCTTTTGCACTTTACATCTAATTTCTCTGCTACATTATTCATGTCCACCAACATTTCACATCCAGTGGAACATGTTCAGTTTATTTATTCCTTGTCCTTCATAAATCCCCTTCTTTTTACCCTTTAGAATTCAGATTATTCTGTCAAATGTAATGCTTATTTATTCACATTTTAAAAAATTTTAATCGTGCATTATTTCATAGCTTTGAGATTTCAATGAGGTGATTGTTTATTTTTAGAATGACATTGTTGGGTAGGTGTGAGAGGCTGGATCTGGCCAGTTTGAACATAAAACAAGTAGAATATTTAGGCCAGTTTAACCCTTTGACATTCAGATTACCCTGTCAAATGTATTGCTTATTTATTCACATTGTTTTCAATTAGTCATACATTATCTCATAACTTTGATATTTTGATGATGTGATTGTTTATTTTTAGAATGACATTGTAGGGTAGTTGTGAAAGGCCAGATGTAGCCAATTTGAACATAAAACATGTAAAATATTTGAACCAGATATGACCAGTTTAAATGCTAAAAGGTTAAGTCCCATATTTTGCTACCCTGCAACATTATATTTTGTATACAAGCATCATACAATCTACCCTTCATTCTATGAGATAATAGCTCATTTTTTGTTTTTTTTTCTGTCCCATTCTTGATCTAGCTACTATGCTTTTGGAGTACCTACCTGCACTGCTAATTAGATCACCTCAGTAAGAAAAGCTATCAGCTACAGCTAGGGAGGCTCTGATCCTCATCTCACAGAACATGTGTAAACCTCTTACGTTCAATGTCTCCTCTAATTCAATATACCTGATGCCTGGCTTCTCTTTTAGCTACTTGGTAGTGCTCTCTGCAATCTAATCCCCCATCTTTCCAAGCTTGTCTCTTCTCTCTTAATACTGTAGAGTTCCATCACTACATCGCTTTCTAGCTGGCTATGACCTTTACACCAGCCATGGGTCTGGTCTGTTGCTAACATAGAAATTGCTTCTATGTTGTAAGTTACCATCCTCTTCCGTCTGTCATAAACATTAACAAGAATTTCTCTGAAACGACATTCATCATCCATGTCTTCCTCCTTCAAATTGTCCTTTGATTTTTGAGTAGCTCTTCTGAAGTTTAGTAATCACTAATTTATTTTGAACATTACATTGTTCACATGGGAGAGATTTGGCATCTACAACTATCTGCCTACTCTTTTCCTTGTGAGACTAAAGTCTATCTGTTTGTTTGTCTGATTGGTAGATGATCAGATGGCTGGCCTTAAGCTCAGGTCGCTTCAGACGGTTCATGAAATTAGCTCATTTGCATCCCAGAAATCCAGGAGCCGTGATTCCTCCCTCATTCCTCTTACCATACCTGTAACCACCATATATCATCCAGAGAACCTTTCTTGGTATTGTCCACAATCTCCATTGAAATCACTGTCATCTGTTATCTAGGTAGTCTGTTTGAGGTCCTCATAAAAGTGGTTCTTCTATTCCTCTGTGTCTATTCTATTATCATCTGTTTCCCTGTTTTTGTTGCATGTGCAGAGATAACTTGCTGTTGTTTTGCCTTTCACAAACCAAAGTTTAATTATTCAATCACATATTCTGACTGTTTCACTTTATCCATTTCTAATTGTATGCCAACTTCATCCACCCCATTGTTATTACCTACCCAGAAACATTTATGTAGTTGTTCCACACTCACAAGGAGTCTGGGTGATATATGCGCCTCCCGTTGCACACCCTCACATGTTTCCCAGCAAGATAATATTTCCCCAAGGCCAGACATGGTGTCACGTGAAAAACACTCGTGCCGGTGGCACGTTACAAGCACCCAGCACACACAGTAAAGTGGTTGGCATGAGGAAGGGCAACCAGTCGTAGAAAGCAAGCCAAATCAGACTGGAACCTGGGGCAGCTCTCCAGCTCCAGTCAAACTGTCCAACCCATGCCAGCATGAAAAACAGATGACGATGATGATTGGAAATGAATGATACTGCTTGTATGACAGTGACACTCATTTACAACTATCCCATGATGTCAAGACAAGGAGACATAAACATACACACACCAAAACACATACACATAAATATATACATGCATGTGTGTGCACACACACACACACATACAATGGCCTTCTTTCAGTTTCCATCTACCAAATCCTCTTAAATAGCTTTGGTCAACCCAAGGCTGTAGTAGAAGACACTTGTCCAAGGTACCTTGCAGTGGGGCTGAACCCAGAATCAGGTGGTTGGAAAACAAACTTCTCAAGAACAGAGCCACACTTGCAATATATTTTTGTTTGCGTGCATCTGTATGTATGCGTGTGTGTGTGTGTGTGTGTGTCTATAGATAGATACATATATACACACACACACATTTGTGTTTTGTATGTGTGTGTGTGTGAAAATATATATGTGTGTTTGTGTGTCTATATATGTATATATTTGTATGTATGGTTGTATATGTATAAATGTGTATATATATTTTTGTGTGCATGCACACACACACACACACACACATATATATATATATATGTAATTGTTTGTAAACACCTTTTTCAGAATGGCTCAGAACCTTACTGAACTTCATTCCGAAGTACAGAAGTTCCAGAAAGAGGCCCTCAAAAAGACAGAAACTCGAATCACAACTCCAGGTGGTCGAATATATATGGAGAACAAAGATGCATCTGGACGTTTGACCACAACTTCGACAAATCAAGGACGGTGGGGCTTTGTTGGAGATTTGAGGGCTGATCTTCAAGTTGGAGAAATACGGACAGGTCTGATTTTAGGTAAGCATTGTAGTTTTCATATTTATTGATCATGTTTCTATATTTTGTACTGTATGCAATGTTGTTGTTGTTTAACCCTAGGTAGCCATCATCTCATCATCATTTTAATGGGGTTTACTGAGACAGATTTTCTACGGCCAGGTCCTCGTCCTGTCATACATGCTTACCTATTTCCAAGCAAGGTAATATTTCCTGATGGCCAGACATGCTTTTGCATAATGCGGGAAATGAATGACATTCATTTACAACAATCAAGCAACGTCAAGGCAGAGTGACACAAACATACACACAGTCACATACTTATGTATACGATAGGGCCATTGCTTGAGGAAAATGGCTCACCAACTGCAGACCCCCAGAGGATCAGTGAAATACTGAATATGCAATACAGGACAGTTTTCACAACTCCATTGGGACACTTGCAAATAGCTATACCTGATGAGTTCTTCAGCATCACAGCTCTACACAAATAGATGGCAATTATTGATAACATCAAAATAGAGAAAAACTGATGTAATATCAGCCATTACTGAAATGAGCTCAAACTCAGTCAGGGGCCATGGTAGATTTCCAGCAATCCTCCTAGAGAAATGCAAAGGGACTCTAGCAAGACCACTACAGGAACTCTTCCAGAGCTTCCTCGCAACTGGAAAACTTCCCAGAAATTTAAAGAAAGGCATATGTCCTATCCATAAAGGAGGTAGCAGAGCGGGTGCTAAAAATTATAGACCTGTCTCTCTAACCTCCCATGTCAGCAAAGTCATGGAACACATTGTCAGGAGGAAACTGATTGCATTCCTCAAAGATAATGACTTGCACCGTGACACCCAGCATGGTTTCTGCTTGGAAAGAAGATGTCTTACACAGCTTTTGCAGCATTATGACTGGGTGCTGAAACAACTAATGAATCGCTCAAACATGGATGTGATATATCTTTGACAAGGTTGATCATGGGATGATATGTCATAAGCTACGGAGACTCGGCATAGTTGGAAAACCTGGAGAGTGGTTACATGACTTCTTAAAAAACAGAAATCAGGCTGTGACAGCCAATGGAGCCCTCTCCAAGGAGACAGTAATAGAGTATGGAGTGCCTCAGGGAACTATATTGGGGCCACTGCTGTTTATGGTGGTTCTTTCAGACATGCCATTAGTCACACAGACAGCCACATTTACTAGCTATGCCGACGACACAAAGGTAGTACAAGCAGTCAAGGAACCTTCTGATGCTAATCTTCTACAGAAAGAATTTGATGTCATATATAAATGGACTGAAGAAAACAACATGCAATTTAATACAGGTAAATTTCAAGCTCTCCATTATCAGCTAGTTAGTGCTCACACACTGGAACAACGATACTTTGGACCAAAAGGTAGCACGTTAAAAACACTCATGCCAGTGACACATTAAAACACTCATGCTGGTGACACGTTAAAGGCATCCGATACACTCTCAGAAGTGGTTGGTGTTAGGAAGGGCATCCAGCCATAGAAACCATGCCAAAACGGACTGGAGTCTGGTGCAGCTCCCTGGCTTGCCAATCTCCAGTCAAACCATCGAACCCATGCCAGCATGGAAAACGGATGCTAAATGATGATGATGTATATATACACACATGTGTGTGCGTGTGTCTTTGTTTATAAGTTGCAGCAATTAATATGAGCTACCTTTTCAATAACAGGCAAAGAAACAGTTTTAACAGATTGCTATGAGATTGTAAGATGGAAATATGAATGAATCATCAACGTCCGGTGGTCATTTACAAGTTGACTGACTATCCATGTTTGAACTTGGAAGAAGAAGGAAAAACAAAACAACATGACAGCTACAACACTGGAGTGATATGTTTAGGAAACAGTTTTCAATGCAAGCTTCAGCAGATAGGAGTGTGTTCAACAGAAGTGTATCATTTACAGGTTTCACTAAGAATGTCAAACAAAAAATAAATAAAAAATAAGGTTATACTAAAAAAATAAAAAGCAAAAGAATTATTACTGAGAATTTATATCAAGAAAATTAAAGCAAAACACAAATTTACAGCAGAAAGTCTTTATATATAACCTCTGATAGTAAAAACATTTCTAGCAATATGCTGTCAGGTAGAAAAGTTAACTTGTTGAGACAGAAAGAAAACATGAGAGGAAGAAAAGGTGTAAATGTGGTTTAAAAGTTCAACATAAATTATAAGGTTAAGTTCATGCTAGATACAAATTATTAACATAAACTGTAAAGCTAGATTTATAATGGATATATTATTATGTAAATAGAAGATAATTAGAGTCTGGTTATCTAGCCTGAATACAAAGTGTAGAAATTAAGAATTGATAAGTCAGACAAGCATAAAAATGATAGGATATGCCGCAAGTCACTAAAATTGTCCTATAAATAACCCATAATATAGCCAGAGAAATTGAAATTGTCACTGATAAAACTTTAGGTTAGATATGAACAGACTGGAGAAAAGAACATAAAGAAAATATTTCCTGACTGATTTTAGCTCTATATTCCATATATTCCATACATCAGTAGAATAGAGTGTGTAGCATGATATCTAGGCTGCTTGACCCATTTTTAATATTTTAATCTAAATTTTATACATAACATGTGGTAAACATTAATGTTGTTGGCGACAGGGTGCCAATGAATGAGCTAATATATCTCATGTACCACATTTCTGAGGGAGTGAATATCAAGGGAAATGTCTAAACCAGAACAAAATACCAGTGTTATTTTTCTTTGAAAGCCCAGATATTTTTTTCTGATTTTCTCACTAATATTCACATCATTTAACATCCATATTCCATGTTAGCATGTAAGGACACTTTGACAGGATCTGACACTTCCAAGGTCTGCATCATGCTCTGTCTACTTTGGAATGGATTTTATGGTAAGATACTCTTCCTAATGCCAACCACTTAACAGCATGTACTGGATGCTTATCATTGCCTATCTCTCTCTCTCTCTCTCATATAATATATATATATATATCTTTCATCTTTTACTTGTTTCAAGTCATTAGACTGTGGTCATTCTGGGGCACCGCCTTGAAGAAATTTTAGTTGAATGAATCAACCCCAGTACTCATTTTTTTAAAGCTGGGTACTTATTCCATCGATCTTTTTTGCCAAACCACTAAGTTATGGGGGGACACAGACACAAAGACACACATAGATATATATGTGCGACGGGCTTCTTTTCAGGATCTGTCTACCAATCCACTCAGAGGGTTTTGGTTGGCCTGAGGCTATAGTAGAAGACACTTGCCCAAAGCCTCACTAGAGGATTTGAGGGACAGAAACCCATGAAGCCCATTGTATGTGTGTGTGTGTGTGTGTGTGTGTGTGTGTGTGTGTGTGTGTGTTTGTATCAGTTTGTCTTGACATCAAGTGATAGTTGTAAATGAGTGTCACTGTCATTCGTTTCTAATCTTCTATGAACACATGTCCAGTCAAGAGGGCAGAGGAATATCTTGCTTAGAAACAACCAATTCAATCTCTGCCATACAAGCATAGAAAAGTGGTTGTTAAAACAATAATGATGATACACACACACACACATACACACACACACACACACAATGATAAACTACTGCAGTTTCTGTCAACCTAATCTCACTCACAAGGCTTTGGTCAGCTCAAGACCATGAAAGCGGACACTTGACATTGTTGTCGTACAGTGAAATCAAACCTGGAACCACATAGTTGTGAAGTTAACTCCTGAACCCTACAACCAGACTATACATACAATATCTAAAGGTCTACTTGGAGCAGAGCTGCCCGGTGTCACTAAGTAACAGAACAATTCTAAACTAATTAAGAATATGTTAAGAGGCAGAACAAAAAGATATGTTATTTCTACAAAATCTTCATTGAACTTAGCAAGTGGCCCATAATTGAACATGAATCAGAATACTAGTTGAAACTCTTTAACAAAAAAAAATATATATATATATATATAAATAATCCATGGTTCAGAATTAATGAAGATTAATACTGGAAGTGATTTTAGTTTTAGCAGTCTTGCATACACAATATGAAAAAGACATAAGACTGTACAGGTTTATCTATCTTTCTAACTTCATCATCAGAGGAATTTAATTAAAAAAATAATTACTTTTAATAAGAAGAACAATAAAATGAATCGGCTGTATCAGAAATGTAATTATAAGATATTGAAATGAATTTGTTATAATGAATGCATCGTATAATCGCAGACATTCAACGATATTTATTACTATGCAGATGACATCAATTCCAGACACTATCACCTTTTGCACTGTGCCCAGAAAATTCGCCATGAAGGAAAATTTGCTGTAAGACAAACTAGCCATATGGACAATTATATCAGCATTTTTTTAAATTAAAAAAAAAAAGGTTTTATAAAAGCATTAAATAGGCAAGACTTTTTTATTCAACGTCAGACATTAAATAAATGACGTGATGTGGTCATTGTTGAAGGAAAATTTGCCATAGGAAAATTTCCTTTTTAAATTACCTCATCACATTTTTTAATGTCTGACGTTGAATAAAGGCTTGCCTATTTAATACTTTCATAAAAATATTTATTGCAAAATGTCATGTAAGACTTTTACACATCGATCATATCCACCATACACAATTCCTGCCAGACATGCATACTCTCTCCATAAATAGGGACCTTAAAATCATTCTGATATCAAGCCAACAAAGGAGCTTCTATGCAGTTACACAACCAGTTAGAAATAGTAACCAAATCTCCTTCAAAATCTGTAGAGTGTTGAAAAAAATGCTCAACAGTCTATAATTACTGCTCTTCACCAGCCAGGATCAAATTCTGCTGGGGTCAACTTTGCCAGTCATCCTTCTGTGGACAATAAAATAAAGTACCAATCAAGAACTGGGGTCGATTTACATTCCTATAATGCATCCGAGATGTGAACGGAATTAAGGCTACACATTGTGCCTTACCCAAAAAAGGAGACTTAATTTACACTCATCTAAGAAAAGTGAAACGTAAACACTATATATCTTGAGAAAGCCATGATCCTCCTGTCACCTCACAACTATTGAAGAATACACTGATAGAACTTCCATATTTCTTGCAAATGCTGAAACTTGACAATATCCAATAATATTTCATCATCATCATCATCCTTTAACGTCCGTTTTCCATGCTGGCATGGGTTGGACGGTCTGACCAGAGCTGGCAGGCGGGGGAGGGGGATGGTGCTACACCAGGTTCCAGTCTGATTTGGCTCGGTTTCTACGGTTGGATGCCCTTCCTAACGCCAACCACTTTACAGTGTGTACTGGGTGGTTTTAACGTGCCACCAGCACTGGATCCTCGGCGCTAGTGCTTTTATGCATCATCACGAGTGCTTTTTACATGGCACTGGCACACAGGCGATTGTTAGTCGGACGGATGAGACACATAGAACAAGGACAGACAGAGGACAAATGGACATATGGACTGGAGGCAGTTGGACATATAACCCGACTGGGGGCGGACAAACATATAACCAACCCTGGAACAGACGAACATATAGACTGGGGAGAACAGCCCATTGACAGACGGGGGACAGATGAAACATATAACCCAGGGACAGATGGACATTACAGCCAAGTGGCATGTTGCACATACCCCCACAGAATGTGCAGGAACAGATAACAGGTATACATACATAGCTCGGTGGCCTGTGCTTGGACCACCTTCCTTCATGTTAACTGTACATAACCAAGATTGCTTTTAAAAGAAAATCTGTATTCCCAGCAGAAAATAAAACTTTTGCTTCAAACAACTACTATCATCATAATTAATGTTAGTTTCTCCAGGTAGCTACTGTCGATAGGAATGGTTTGTAATATGATGTATCTCCAAATATCCCCCCATTTCTGAGACTTAATATTCTCAAATACTCCCACCACTTCTTTGGTCCTTTGCTTACTTTTAGACCAGGTTGGTGAAAAAAATATGGTCAACGTTCAGTTTGAATTTCTGCAGGGAAAATTTAAGCAGGGATGAATTTTTCAAGAAAGTTACAATTCTGAACAACAAAGGAATGAGTTAAGTGAATAGTTTAATAGCAAAGTTTGGGGGATGAGAGATAGTTAGAATGAAGAGGTAGCAGGAGGTCACAAGTGGGTAAACTAATAGCTTGTAGCATGTTGGTGAGTGAATGTTTGCTTATAAGCTAAATGGCCTTTCTGAATGTTTGTTTATGTAACAGCTGTGCCATTGCAGAACTATGGCTACCAAGGACCAGCAGCAGTTCAAAATTGAAAAACTTCTTGACTGTGGATGAAGGCTTAGCCATTGGGCTGTGATAAGAACTGTGTTATACATGCATGGCTTCTTTGAAAGATCATTACAGATTGTGAAGATTAGCACTAAAAAGCAAGTATATGAGTTTAAGCTACAGGTCACCTTTGAGTAAGGAGGATACAGTACTGATATGTGTAGAGATTTCAAAGAGATTAGGCTGTAACACGCATATTGCAGAATGATAATGGGGTCTGTTCTCATAGAATCAATCGGTGTCAGGTAGGATGTGTTTAGGTTGTGTATTAATAATGATCAAGTATGTAAAAGGTTTATTAAGGAGTGAAGGATGTTTTATCTGTATAAGAGGGCTAGAGGCAACAGAAAGCATATTAAGACCAAAATAGCTGCCACATCATCAGAAGCATTAATCTTCAGTAATTAATTAAACACAATTTCACTGCCAGCTGTATGGCAAAAAAAAAAACCAAAACAACAACAACAACAACAAAACAATGGCAAACATTTTAAGGCCAACCTCCCTGCTAACGCTGGAGAAAGCCTCACTGGTCCCATGGCATTCGTCATGGATCTGTTTTTGAGTGTCTTACAGCCAGATAATCTTCCTATTACTAACTCTTTTAGAGTTAGTAATAGTAATAGTCTAACTCTTGTTACTAAAAGTAATAGTCTAACTTCCTATTACTAACTCTTTTAGAGTTAGTAATAGTATAACTCTTGTTAGAGGCACATGCCTCTAACAAGAGGCATGTGCAACCTTTTATGAGAAGTGGACTGCATGAGATATATAGCCATCATCAGGCAGGCCACAGTAATTTTTCATTGGTGTGCCATTCAGGAAGTTCGCACATGATTATCTTACAACAGATAAGGATACAGTGTATCTATTCTAAAACACAGTATTGTATAGTGAAGAAAATACAATGGAAATGATTGTTATAGGTTCTCTAATACTAAATTTTATGTATCTGCATGTGCGCTATTTTCTTCTTAAAACATTTTATCAATTATTTGGGTCTTAAAAAGAAATCCTATTGGAGCCAACATATGGCTCACTGCAGCTGTTACATTTTCTCTAATGGTATTAAAACAGTGCAATGTGGCATACTGGTGCATCTAGGATTTAAAAAAATATATAATTTAAAGTTTTAGAAAATCCATACTATACAACATGGGTTGTTTCTTTCTTCAAACTTTCCACATCAAGTATGCTAATAATTTTTTTACTTGATCAATAGTGTGCTATAAAATCAAAACCACCTTCGTGTGTGTAATATATAATATACATACATACATAGAGAGAGAGAGAGAGAGAGAGAAAGAGAGGTGAATGATGTGATCACAGAATATCAAAAGCACAAGTACAAGTTCTACTGGGCTGGACATGTCACGAAGCTTACAGGCAAACAGGTGGACTTGTGCAATTGTCAAGTGGTAGCAAGAGACGGGGGGGGGATCACTTGGAAGACCTCTAAGATGATGAGAAGATGACATAGTAAAAATATTTACGCCCAAATGGAAAAGATGGCACAAAGAAGGAAAGAATAGAAGAACATTGTGACCAGCAATGTGAAAGAGTCACAAATATATGTGTGTATACACATGTATATATATGTGTGTGTGTGTGTGTACACATATATATGATGGACTTTCCCGTCGGTTTCGACATATGAGGATCTGACAACCTACACTTTCTTTGTCAGTTACAATGCTTGTCGAATGTGACACATACATATAAGCATATAATCTGCTTTGTAGCTAACTTTTGCTGCTCGTATGGATGGGTCAACTTTTTCATGTGTTTGCGCAAATATTCTTTGTAGCTGGAATCTTTATCACTACCCACCCACTCAACTATGAAGTAGAAGTGGAATTTTTTTTTCCCTACAAAGAAAGGGGGAACAAACAATAGAAGCAGTTTAAAAAATGGGAAAAATTGGTATGAGGAAGTAGAAAAGTCTAACTTTTGAGAAGAATTCTTTGTTGGGGAGATATTGAGAAACTTAATATGTTCATTTTGGTGCCATCAGAAACATCTGATTCTAAAAAACAATCCTGCTACTTGAAATGTTACTATGCCCGATAATGCAAAGTAGCACTTGTTTCTTCAAATTCTACTGTTTACAAGAAAAAGGTGCCTTGCTCAGAGGCAACACAATACAATATGTAGTCAGTAGTATGGAAACTAAAACTCACAGCCACTGTATCTAAATTATCTATATTAGATATAAAGAGCTAAAGAGAGAGCCTCAACAGGGTAGAAACAGCAGCCAACACTCTCTCAAAATCACAAACTATCATCTTAAAAAGAGGGAAAGAATACATTAGATAAATTTAGTTCTACAAAGTCCTAAAAAGATGGAATGATCATAGTCGAAATGCCTTTGATCAAGTATCTACTCAGCTGTCCTGGTTTAGCTCAGGACAGCTGTTTGCGTAGATACTTGATCAAAAACATTTCTCAATCAGGGCTGTGCTGGAGCTGAACCACAACAAACCATTTCACTGATAAGTCAATACATTATCAATTCAGCTATGCCTGTCAGAATATGGTAACTGGTTTCATTTCCAGCAGATGGGAGAAACAAAATATAATTTTATTGTTGTTACAGTTTGTACTGATTTGCTTATGATTTTAGCTTGGTGACAATTTATGTACCATTGGTTTATTGACTCTATTGTATAATTATGATTGCATATCTTGTTATAAGTTAAAAATAAGGGAGTTTCTATGTGATTACTGGACCTGCTAGATTTAGCACCATAATTTCCTTCAACTCACACCTTACTGTTCTTTAAAAAAAAAAATGCTTTTAGATACAGTACATCTAAAGGAAAAATACAAAAAGGAAGAAAGCCAGGATAAAAAAGACAAGCTGGTTTATCCAACCCAAGCAGACTTATGAGCTCAACAACAATTACAAACTAAGATTAGATTTATCCTCTTTGATTCACAAACATACACAAACTATTAACATTTGTTCTTCAATGAAGTTTTGTTCTGTGAATACATTACACAGGCCATTAGACAAACCAAGTGGGTAGATATAAAGGAGACAAATTAAATTAAAAAACCTGAGTAAGAATACAAAATTCATTAAAGTAATACTGCAAGGCAAAAACTAAAATGAAAACAGATTACGTAGATAATGTCCTCTAAGTTCATTGGTTGAAATTTGAGATCTACCTATTATGTCGGAATGGGACAATTTCTTTTCCTTTTCTTGGAACTCAGAGTAGATAGAGTTATAAATAATATGTTGAATATTGGATTAAAAAGACCTTTGGATGGAAAAAAAAGTTGAAGGCTGCCCATGGACAGATATGATTTACTTCGTCATATCTTTTGAAGTTTCCAAATTCTTATAATGTAAATATCTAAAGTGTAAGCTCGTTAACAAAATCATTTATTCATTTGGAAATACAGCAATGTTGCTTGTATATGAACTAAAACTTTGAAAAAATGTGCTCTAGATATACTACTTTCTACAAACATGCTACCTATATGATAAGTAGGATCCTAAAGATATCTTGTCAGAATATATACTTTTACATCTATGACCTAGCAGTATTAAAACCAAATATCAAACTCTGAAATTAGATCAACAATCAAAATTGTAATATTTTCTTTACACATTCTACATATTCATCCATTCATTTTTTTTTTTCTCTCTCCCACCTTTTCACTTTTACTCGTTTCAGCCAATGTTTGTAGCCATGCCAGATAATTTTAATCACTGTTGGTGATTAAAAATCAATTGAATTCATCAACAATAAACACTAATTTATTATACACACATACACATTATATATATAAGTAAAAATGCACTGTTTCAGGTATTCCAGTTATGACCAACCCTTCTTTTAAGGACATATCACACAATTGTCCACAAGCTGAATTCATTTGTGATGTTGTCATGTCAGAGCCCCTTACTGGGATGGTGTAAACTAGTGGTTCTCAATCAGGATCCATATAAGATTTTATTGTTTCAGTTTATGTGCAACATATATATATGTAAATCGCTAGATTATTCAGCTTACGATCATAAGATCATGAGTTCGATTACCGGCAGTGTGTTGTGTCCTTGAGCAAGACATTATTTCACATTGCTCCAGTTCACTCAGCTGGCAAAAAATTAGTAGTACCTGTATTTCAATGGGCCAGCCTTGTCACATTCTGTGTCATGCTGAATCTCCCTGAGAACAACGTTAAGGGTACGTGTGTCTGTGAAGCGCTCAGCTACTTGCACATTAATTTCCTGAGCAGGTTGTTCTGCTGATCAGATTAACTGGAACCCTCATCGTCGTAATCGATGGAGTGCCAGTGCTATTTTATTCATTAATGAAACAAGAAAGAAAAAATACAAAAAAAAAAACAACAATCAGTTATAAGTGTTACTCTCACATTAACCCATAAGTTCCAGTCTGATTTGGCTTGGTTTCTATGGCTGATGCCCTTCCTAACGCCAACCACATTACAGTGTGTGCTGGGTGTTTTCAATGTGCCACTGGCACACAGGTGATTGTTACTCAGACGGATGAGACATATAGACCAAGAACAGATGGACATTATAACCAAGTTGCATGTATGCCCGCACCTTCGCAAAATGTGGGGGAACAGATAACAAATATACATACATAGCCCGGTGGCCCATGTGCATGCACTTGAACCCCCTTCATATTGGCGGTGGTGAGGGGTGGGCGGGAGAAGAAATTTTCATACAGCGAGATAGAGTGGGAAAATTCGCATTTAAAGACGCAACAGAACTCTCGATGTGGCTGCTTCTTGCAGCAGAACTCTCGATGTGGCTGCTTCTTGCAGCAGAACTCTCAACGCAGCTGCTTCCACTTTTAGACATGGATGCAGGCGGGTCTTCTCTAACACAGCAAGGTGCCAAGCATCACGGTCCCTTGTCATCTCATCTGAAAGGTTCAGCATTCTGAGGTCGTCCTTTAGTACTTCGTCCTGTCTTCTTGGGTCTCCCTCTTCCCCGGGTTCCATCCTCTTTGAGTGAACGGCATTTTTTTATGGGACTATCGGCCTCCATCCTCATCATATGACCAAACCAGCGCAATCTGCTCTCTTGCACACTGCCTCTAGTTCACTGACACTTTCGCACATGTATACTTACATTACACATCTAGTGGAGCATACTAGCCTCATTTCTCTCTAGCCTTCGCATATCCTCTATATTTAGGGCCCATGTCTTATTTTCATGTAGAATTGCCGTTCGAATACATGCGTCAGACAGTCTTCCTTTTACACAGAGAGAGAGAGAGGCCTTTCGTTCCCAATAGTGGTAAGAGCTCTTTGAATTTTCTCCATCCTATTCTTATTCTAGCCACTACACGATCTGTACATCCTCCTCCACTGCTAAGCTTGTCCCCTAGGTAGCAGAAATCATCCACTAAAGAGCCTTCAGGGTTTTTGATAGACTCGATTTCATGGGTATCTGCAGTTTTCATAGCTCCTGTGCATCTTCCACATATGAACCCTATTTTCCTTGATAATCTTCCTATTATTCCACTGCACCTCTTGTGTCCATAGCTTACACTGGGTATACCGTATAGAATTCCTGTTTATGCCTTTTCTACAGATCAAGCAGGGTCACTTACCTAAAGCTGGTAGAATCCTGTGTGTTTTCTTGCTTACTAAGCCCTTAATCTTTGCTAAGTTAACTGTAAGGCCCTTAGATTCCTGATTTTGCTTCCACTAATGAAGTGCCACTAAGCATTCTGCTCGGCGTACCGACAATTCTGCCAGCTCACCACCTTTGTCAGCTTAATAATAAGTTATTTTACTAAATACTTCATTATTTTCAAAATTTATTGAGAAAAAGCAGTATATTTCAATAGAAAAATATGGTAATGAAAGGATTAAGTATTATGCTACAGGCTTTCTGATATGCAGAAGCTTATTGTGTGGCATATAATGTAGCAGATTAAGTTTGTTGCATTCCTCCTGTTGTTTAGTCTGTACTTGCAGTGTACTTATACTTACAAATGCTATGAAAATAAATTGTACCTTACATACTCAAGTGGTCTTTCATCAAAAGTAATTTTTGTTTTCTTTTGTGTTGGCATGTTGGTGTGTGAGGGACAGTGTGGAAACTGCCCTATTGTCTTAGTAGTCTGTTTCGAAGTGACAAGCAAGACAAACATAATTCATGACAGACCTAATGCAGTGTTGTTGCTGTTGTTTTGCAGCTCCAGTTCAGCTTTGATCAAACAGGCCTATATGGTATGCAGGTAGTCAGTTGAACAATTAAGTGTGATCCACAGATTTGTAGATAAGACATGCCATTATGTAGCTGAGGAGAAGAGTACACTTGCTAACATTCAGTGGAGCATCATATTAGGTGCAGTGTTACAATCTGGACATGTACACTTGTCAATGTCCAGTCTATTTTTATGTACCTACCATTGTTGCTATTGGTTGTTTAGCCACACAATGGCCCTGATTGGGCAGACCTATGAGCTAAGACCATCCTGTCTTTTTAGAAGTACGTAGGACTAGTCTGCTCAATTTGTCCTTTCTCTACTCAAGGTGGTAGGGTATGATTTTGTTGGTTAGACAAGCAAGATGGACCGGATCAGAGTGAAACACCTGCTGTTCCTCTGAACTTATTAATGGAATATTGTTTATTGTTGTTTTGTTATTTTGCCTTATGACACCCATCAAGAGCATGTACATTGTTTTGCTTTTCTTTATTATACCTTATCTTCTATGAGTGGAGCAAATGAATGTTGTAGACACACATCAGGTGGTAATTCTTCTTCTTATAGTACATTAATGAAAGAATTCATTATTATACAACATTACTATATATAGTATATTTAGGTTAATGTCATGTAGTCATTTGATTTTATGTCTATTTTGCTATGCTGGCAAAGATTGGATGGGTAGTTATTTGAGGCAGCATTTCACAGCGAGATGCTCTTCCTGCTACCGCCCCCCTTTTCTGTTTTACAAGTAGTC
>JAOPUL010000002.1:50685864-50698663 GCA_027564515.1 Octopus rubescens | reverse complement strand
CGGGCTTCTTTCAGTTTCCGTCTACCAAATCCACTCACAAGGCTTTGGCTGGCCCGAGGCTATAGTAGAAGACACTTACCCAAGGTGACACTCAGTGGGATTGAACACGGAACCATGTGGTTGGGAAGCAAGCTTCTTACCACAAAGTCATGCCTGCACACACACACATATATATATATAATATATATTATATACACATGACACACATATATAAATACACAAAACTATAGGCGAATGGTGCGATGAGTGGGAGAAACGATAATACCGAATTAATGTCTTGCTAAGTCTACTTGTTTTCCTTTACTTTCTGGCTCCTAAATCTGGCAGAGGTCGACCAAAATAAATACAAGTTATGTTCTAGATAACACCACTGCATGCGCCACTGCAAGAATAACACTTCAGACAAACCGATCAGCTGACTAAGTGGAAGGATACTATACTGTATTAAGTTTTGTACCTCATCGTTCTGAGTTCAAATCGCACACCAGCTGTCCACGTATTCCTTCTTTCTTTATTTATTCTTCAGATAAATATGCTATAACACTTTTTCGACCAAGATATAACAGACACAATCTAAAGGTGCCGCACGATATTTAGTTATTACAGGTAGAGATAAAGAATATATAGATTTTGTTACTGGAAAAATACTGACTTTGTCATGGAAACAACAGATATGTTGGTCTGTATCGATACTATTAAAACAAATGTCAACTTATTTGCCTACTAAGGAATTCGTGTCGTTTAGCTCTGGGCAAACAACACTGATCGAGTAAACCCAAACCGATCCAGTCCTAGTTATCCAATTTACTTACAGACGGATAGATAGACAGACAGACAGTAAACAGACGGCTAGATAGACAGACAGACATAGTAAACAGACGGATAGATAGATAGATAGATAGACAGACATAGTAAACAGACGGATAGATGGATAGATAGATAGATAGTAAACAGACGGATAAATAGATATATAGTAAACAGACGGATAGATAGATAGATAGATAGATAGATAGATAGATAGATAGATAGATAGATAGATAGATAGATAGATAGATAGATAGGACTACATAGATTTTGAACAATCTGCAGTTTCGGTGAAAGTGAAGCACTAGTATCTGTCCTGTGTAATTAGATGGAGATTTGACTCCTATTTCAAACAAATTGTGCGACCGCGTAGAGGTTCCTGCGTTGGCTGTTATTGTTGAGGTAAGATCAGACGTAAACTATGGTGAAGAATTAAAAAAATTCTGCACGTAGTTTAAAATATTTCTGTTCGGTGAACCGACACCAGTGAGCAGAGCTTGTCTATCATCCGAGTGTTGTCAGGAAACGGAGTTCTGAAATGTTTGTCACCCCTACAAACGTCTTTCTTGTAACAAATTAGTAATGTTGTTTTAATAGATTGTTCACCAATCAACAAGAACATTAAATTACTTCAATAAAAACCAAAACAAAAATAATATTTCGTTTTACTACGTGAAATTTAACCTACGTTGTTACCTTTAGATCGAACCAACAATTTATATGGAATTTTTAACAGATGGAAGAACACGACCAAAACACTAAAACGTTCACACGCCGATTCTATAATCTTCTGAATGATAAAGGAGGAATGTCTAAATTTAGATCTGCTTCAGTGCAGCTGTTAGTTCAAGGTTTTCCCCGAGTTAAAATTAACGTATATAAAAATGGGACACAAACCAAATATCGTTCTCTTACAGGCACAAGAAGACCTCATATTTCAAAATAGGAGGATCAAGTAAGGTGTACATGCTTTGCATTCAAAAGGTATTATTAGCAATGCAAGTGAAGTGATTTTAAAAGCAACTACAAGCACCCGTAATACTAATATAACAGATAAAACGATTAAAAAAATCGAAGCAAATTAAAAACTTAGAACATTACCTAGTTTGAAAAATAAAATAAAATGCACGGTACAAAACGTAGCTCAAGTATTGAAAGACCGTGTGAGATATTTTATATGTATATATTTCATGTGGATGTAGCTTCTTTTCGGCAGGTTTTAGTTGAAACCGTACTTAACAGGTGACGAAGAATAATAATGTATACAAACAGAAACGAAACGAAGTTATTCTAAACAGAAAATGAAATCAAGAATTTTCAATGAACATTTGTTTAACTTTCAGATTTTGAAACTAAGAAGCATGTGATTTTTCAAGGTAAGGAACTAAGAGGAACCATAATTTTTATTTTTTTAAAGTTTCGCTAAACGTATTTCAACTATGAAAATATAGTGGTTCCGAACCCGAAAAAAACCTGGACTGATTTTTGGAAGGAGATGGGGGGTGAGAAATTATATAAGTTGATTAAATGAATTCTTCAAAAATAAAAATAAAAATTTTTTAAAAGTCACTCTGGAAGACCTAAGAATCGCAATTTTTCTTTTTTTTTTATTGTATACTTCCGTAACCCCGTCTGATAAATGTAAACATCTTTTGTGTGGGTGTCTTCGAATTTCATGTTGATGATAATAAATAATATTTTTGTTTTTGAATTTAATAGTCAAAAACAAAATACATTAAATTTGAAAAAAAATTACTATAAACTTTTGTTATTTCCAATCAATAATGGAGGCCATGATAAAAGATGTTTTAAAAAGTTTCTCCGTAATTAGCTTTGCCACAGGAACGTAATATCACTTCCGTAACCATGCACTGACTAAACGGTGCGGTGATGTTAATAGATGTGGGTATTTGAAACACCAGTGATTTCCAGTTAAAGGCCTGTTGGAAGCGGTTGGGTCAATGCTATAGAATGAAAACTGAAGTGTTCAACTAGGGGAAGCCTTAATGTTCAAACGAAAGTAGAGAATGAGGAAATTATTATTACGACCCTTGTTCATTTTAAAGTTTAAAAAAATAAACAAAAAATAATTACGTGACATTTTTAAGGCCCGCCTTAAATTCTGTAATGTATATAGTCCATCGCTTTACAAACTTCTGTTTCTCTTTGACAAGATAACTATTGTTTTAAAGGAGGCGTTCATAGTATTTATACCGATCAAAAAAATATGCACATGAGCCGAGACGGCTTAACCGGGGATTGAAACGGCCTCACAACTTTTGAAGGCGAGAACAGTCGAATATATCCACCCCTATCGACCCTAATAATATTGTATATAATCATATAATGCAACATCTGCACATTAGGACGTGTAAATCATTTACATTAATCTCGAGCGTGGCAGTATCTATAGCATAGTCAACAGTACTGTAGCACGTAGACTACCATGACCCCTTTTCCCTCTTCTGACCCAATTACATAAAACGGGATCAAAGAAGACTACTACCCTCACATTACCTGATCTCGTAAAAGAGGTGATCAAATGAGTGTCAGAAGGTTCAAAAACGAGGATATCGGACTTAAGATATTTATTAATAAATAATACTATTTTTTTTAAATCATCATCCTGCAGTGTGAATATCTCAGAGTGTCAAGTAACAATAAAAACAATCCCAGTAGACCGTAAGCTATATATATATATATATATATATATATATATATGTGTATATATATGTGTATATATATGTGTGTGTGTGTGTAAATGCGAGAATGTTCGCTAGAAGCATTGTGTCTGCTACTTTATTTTTTACTACAAACTCAGCCAGGCTGGATCTTTCCTGATTAACTCTCAATTTTATGGCCTTTGCGCCGAAATTTATAAAGGTTTTAACCTATTTCTGCATTGATAGAAGCTCTACTTCTATTCCCTGTGTGTGTGTGTGTATATATATATACACACAATAGCAACTGATAGTAGTTGTATGAAGAAGTTGGAAGCAACAAGTGAGTGTTTTACTCAAGTCAGCCATAATTCAGTAGACCTGTGATCAAAGACGTTCTGGCCGTGGCCACCTCGTCCCTTTTTCAAGCAGTGTGCACTAAGGATTACAATACCTTACGTGTTCTACTCATTTTAAGACAAAGTATGTGACTTGAGAGAGAGACTGAGCTACTATTTCTAGCACATAGGTAGCACTGAGTACTAGAGAACTTAACTAGCATGACATGACAGTTTCAAACTTCCCAGTGTCATAAAAGTAAATAAATGAATATAAAACAATAAAAGAAAGAATGACTAAGAAGCCAGGCAGCAAATAAATAAATGTGCTGATTCACTGAAGATGTGAAAGAAAATAGCTCGTTCAGCAAAATATTTCCTCTCACACAACAGTTCGTTGTTGAACATCGAGCAGGTCTACGATGAAGGGCGTTCCGGCCGTAGGCAGCTCGTTTTGTTTTATTCTTCTACTTCTTACGTGCAGGGAAACTAGGAGCAGATTAAAGCAATGTTTTTTTTTTGTTTGTTTGTTTTTTTACTAAGAAGGTGTAGTGTGATTTGAAGAAGATCTGATTAGGTAATTATTTCTAGCAGTTCGAGTGACCTGTACTGGCTGGCTCCCTGTGTGTGATGGTTGATAAAAAGAGCGAGACTGTTGAGTGTTCCAGAACGAGAGAGATATTTACATAAGCAGATGCATTATAGAGATGGTATTTTGATAATTTATTACGTTTGGCCGTGTGTCAATTCTTTTTTTTTTTTTTTAATCTCTTACGGTTGTGACTTCAAAACGAGAACCGGTTGTTGGTGTTCAACCCGCAACGGATCCCGGTAAATATGTGTTATTTATTTGGTTACTCAGGGTCAAACCTCAGTCGCACCCTGGGTCTCACGAGACAAGAATTATGACTAGATGGCTCGGCCGGCTTCTATACTCTGGGGTATGGGCGAGCATTGATGCCTGTTGACATAATCAACATACACGTTATTTTGTTTCTTCTGGTCGTTACAACTAACGTGTATGTATGTATGTATGTATATATATATATATATATATATATATATATAATCAATGCTCCACGTGTGGATATCGATTTTATTACGAAGCTAGCTATATTGATTAAATTCGATATATCAAAAGTGGAAGCCAGCACACGTTTAATGAAGTCCAACTTTTCAGAGTACAATGTTCCTTCAAACAGACGGAACTTCCTGGGTTCTTGTTATCGTTAAGAAGTATTACGATATAGTTGGTATGGATCTACTTCCTCCCCACCACACACGAAAGAAGAGCCTACGTTGTCACTCGACCTGTTAGAAATACCAACCAAACTCACCTCGAATCATTCACACCCTGTATTCTTTTTTCTAAAAAAGTCGGAGTTCTAATCGAAGCACCCCTTTTTAACCAATCATAACTTTTTTAATTTTGCGAATTTTCATAAAATGTTTTCGATTCTGTCTTCTGCAAGATGGAATTAATACGATTATGCAATTAAACATTTTTTTAATATATTTTAACCCCCACCTAATTCCCAAAGTTTCCAAATTTTCGAATTCTTTTTAAAAATTCATGTGGCTGTGTGGTAAGAAGCTAGCTTCCCAACCACTTGGTTCCGGGATCAGTCCCACTGCGTGGAACCTTGGGCAAGTGTCTTCTACTATAGCCTCGGGCCGACCAAAGCCTTGTGAGTGGATTTGATAGACGGAACCTTCTGAAAGAAGCCTGTTGTGTGTGTATATATATATATATGTGTGTGTGTGTGTTTGTCCCCCAGCACCGCTTGACAACCAGTATTGGTGTGTTTAAGTCCCTGTAACTTGGAGTTATTTTATTGATCTCTTTTGCCAAACCACTAATGTCAGCTTTGACGTGGTTTCTATGGATGGATACCCTTCCTAACACCAACCACTTTCGTATGTATTGGTACATGCTTCATAATAATAATGCCTGAATAACATCTGATGAAGCTATAAGTTGTTATTCAGGCACCCAAATATGAGTGCACCACATCTCATAGCAGAAACAGCTGTAAGCCAATGAAGTTCATAATATAACCGTTTTTTCTTTATCATCTTATTTTCTTATTTACCACTCTATACTCGACTAACACTTCATTCTGAAGTATGCATGTATTGAGTTCTACACCAGGTTATTAGTCTTTCAATGCCTATGTGAAATATATATGTATATATATATATAGGCACGGCGTGGCTGTGTGGTAAGAAGCTTGCTTCCCAAACACATGGTTCCGGGTTCAATCCCACTGCATGGCATCTTGTGCAAGTGTCTTCTACTATAGCCTTGGGCCGACTAAAGCCTTGTGAGTGGATTTGGTAGACGGAAACAGAAAGACGCCCGTCGTATATATGTGTATATATATATATATATATGTATGTATGTATGTGCCAGTGGTACACTCTCTGGAGTGGTTGGCGTTAGGAAGGGCATCCAGCTGTAGAGACCGAGCCAAATTTAAACTGGAGCCTGGTGCAGCTCCCCAGCTTGCCAGTTTCCAGTCAAACTCTCTAACCCATGCCAGCATGGAAAACAGACGTTAAATGATGATGATGTTGATGATGATATATATATATATATATATATATGACGAGCTTCTTTCAGTTTCTGTCTACTAAATCCACTCACAAGGCTTTGGTTGGCCCGAGACTGTAGTAGAAGACACTTGCCCAAGGTGCCACGCAGTGGGACTGAACCTGGAACCATGTGGTTGCAAAGCAAACCTCTTACCACACAGCCACACTTGCACCTATATAATTTAGATCACTTTTGATAACAAACCTGTTTGAGACCATCCCTGGTTCTATGATACAAATGTCATGCCTGAAAGTGATTTAGATTACAAACCTTCCATCAAACTTTCATGTTAATTTATGGTCCAAAATTCAGTATAATAATCCTTTCGGGCACGAAGGCCTGACATTTTGGGGGAGGGGAGGGGAGTAGTCGATTTTATTGATCCCAGTTTGTAACTGGTACTCACTTTATTGACCCCGGAAGGATGAAAGGAAAAGTCGACTCCGGCGGCATTCGAATTCAGAACGTAAAGTCGGAAGAATTGCCGCTAAGCATTTCTCCCGGCATGCTAATGATTCTTCCAGCTCACCGCCTTAATTCAGTTTAATAATGACAAAGTTATTTTATTAGGTTCTTTGTTATTTTACAAAATTAATTGAAACAAAAGCAGTGTTTCAACAGAAATATGGTAAGAAAAGGGTTAAACAGGAAGTTTGTACCATAGAGCCAAGTGCAATCTTAGGCAGATTGGTATCAAAAGGGTTAAGATGGTAGGGTGTGATTTAGGAAGAAGTTCACTACTATTTCTTGCAGGTCTAAAAACCATGTAGAGGCTTTTTCATTGGTGATTGTTAGATAAATACCATAAATTGAATATGCTGGTGATGATGGTGATGGTTATTGTTGTCATCGTCATTGTCGTTTAACCCAAGGTCAAAGGAGTTCCATTCATGATGATCACATTGCCTTTTCCAAGCTAGTGTATCTTGAAGTACATCATTATCCAGTGTGTCCTTTCTTCTTGAAAACAGTTGAGTGTAATATGGTGGAGATTTGGCTGTTATTTTTAACCGTTGGATGACCTTCTAGAGATTGATAATTAACTGTAGTTGGTTGTTGTTGTTATTTTTTAACCCTGGGTCAACCCAGAACAAAAAGACCAATAATCAAAAGCATTCCTGCCATGACCATCCTGTCTTTTTAGAAGTATATAGGACTACATTGTCTAATGTGTACTGTCTTCTATAAGACAGTAGGGTGTAATTTGAAGGAGAGTTAGCTGCTGTTTCTAGCAGGTCAAGTGACAACCCTGTAGAGGCAACCTCATGACATGGTTAGTTGATATTATTTAGCCCCAGATCAGTCCTTATTGAAACAAACCTATCCAGTCAGAACCATCCTGTCTGTATCCTATGTCTTTTTTATGACAGTCAATAGGGTGTGATTTGAGAATGATTTCAGCTGTTGTTTCTAGTGAATCAAGCAACCACATAAAAACTCCATCATTGACTCCACATGGGATGTGTTGATGACTATAATAGTTGGTAGATGATTAAGTTAATTAAATATGGAAGATTTTAATACTTACAAAAACAAACAAAAAAACAACAGCTTTTCTTAATGTTCATGTCATTTTCTGTTTGTCTGTATTTTGGCATTAGTTCAAGTGGATCTCATTTCAAATTTAAAACAAAATGTAAATCTATAACGTCTAGTAAGCTGTCACCCTATATCTTATTTTTAGATCTCTAAAAAGCCACAAATGCGACATATTTTGATTAACCAATCTCCAATGTTGACTACCATAAATGGAACTGTCATTACTGAAGAAGATCGTCTCAAAGCTGAGGCTTATTTCATGGAACGGATCGGACAGGTATTTATAACTGTTGATATCAATGAAATAAGGTGTTGTCGTCATCATCATCATCAGCAGCAGCAGCAGCATTTAACATCCTTGTTCCATGTTGGCATGGGTTGGATGATTTGACAAGATCCAATGTCTACTTTGTCATGGTTTGCATGGCTGGATGCCCTTCCTAATGCCAACCACTTTATAGTGTGTATTGGGTGCAGTTTTTGTGTCTCAAGAGGGGCAGCTTTATGCTTGAAGATGGGAGATTAAAATATGAAAAGGAGCCAGAGCACAATAGGTTTTTTGTTGTAGAGGGGCCATATGGCTACTAACATTTTAGAAGATTTAAGCAGAGAAGAGATAAAAATTGTGGTGATGAGGAGTCTTTGTGAACCCTTTAGATATTAGATCAGTAGAAGTGAATGTCAGCAGAAGAACTAACAGTGCAGGGTGGGTAGAGGTTTCAAGAGTGTATGAGTGTTTTGATACCAACTTGAGTGTATGAGAGAGTGAGTGAGTGCAAGAGTATATGGAGAGAGGGTGTGGCAAGGAATATAAGAACAAATGTTACATTGATGATAAGTAGGGGAGTAGGGAAGAGTAAGTGACAGCAGCAGAGATTGGATAGGGTTGAAGTGTGGATGTAGTGGGGTGGGGGGCTGACCAATGAGGATAAGGGTGAAAAGTAGGTGAATAGTAATCATAGTACTACAGACAGGGGCAGGATGAGTGAGAGAGAGAGAGAGAGAGAGAAAGATGATGATGATAATGATGTATGGTTGGATAGGTTGCAAGCATGGTGAGAAAACAAGTGTAGTATATGGAGAGAGTGAGATGTATGGTGGGGGAGAAGGAATGGTATCAATGTCATAGAAGGCAGTGAAAGAGTAGAAAAATCAAAGAGGTGTATATTTGTGTGTGTATCATGCAGACATGGATGAGTGATAAAGAAGTTTGCTTTACAATTAAATGTTCTTATGTTCCATCCAACTGCATGATACCTTGGACAAGTGCCTTCTACCATAGCCTTGGATTAAACCCCACTAGATTTGTGGACAAAATTGGGGAGATGGAAGCCTGTCCAATGGACTATACATGTAAGTCAAAGGTTAGTTTTGTCTCATGCTGTATCACACTAATTCTGTCAGAGAATTACATGAAATATAGATATATCTATGGAATACTCAACCACTTTACTCTATAATTCAATGTGTTGATAATTCAGCCAATAAAACAGCTGGAATATGAGTGGTGTGTTTTGTGTCCTAGGATGAAGATTTAGGAGTAGTAAGTGTGATATGAGAGCATGAAATGGATGTATCAGGTGGGCTTTGGACTCTGACTTTAAGCTTTGAGCTTTAGGCTCAGTAAGTAAATGGTGCTTCATTGATTGATGATAAATTTCTTACCCTCACTTTTTCCAGTGCAACTCCCTAATTTCAAGTCAAAGCAGTGTGTCAGATAATATTCTACCAATAATAACATCCAGCTCTATACAACTCAACTCTAATAGCAATAAGCAATCAATCCCACACATCACTGTGTCGATAGGGACCAATTTCAATGATACAACACAGATAGAGAATCAAGAAAAACGTAAGAAAGAATTGTTTTTATCATTTGGAGTGTTTCTATCAGCCATTATAACTTTCATATTCTTGTTAAATTGTCAATCATTCTTCAATCACAAGTCAGTTCTGATCAAACACATCTATAATCAAAGGCATTCTAACCATGGCCATCCCATCTTTTCAGACAGAGATTATCACAAATTACATGACCTTTTTTTAAAAAAAGAAACAAAAACCAACGAAGAACCCACTTTCCTTTGACCAGGAAGGCCAAGCAGTCTTCATGACTGGTGGCTTTGGTGAAAGAGGTTCTGTGGTAAACAATGCTGAATGACACTTTCCTCTTTGTCCCTCATCAAACTTTTCAAGTTTTACTTAAAAAGGAAAGTGAGAGTGGAGAGAAAATTTGTTGAGAGGTTGATGAGATAGGCAAACAAGATCTAAGTTAATGGACCTACTTGTGCCTGTAGATTGAAGGAGAACAACAGGAAGGCACTTGCCTTAGTGATCAGGATGGCAATGGTTTTGTGGTGTTTCCACAAGTAACCTATTGAGGTATCTGCCCCTTTTAGATAATTATTCCTAGTTTGAATTTTCTTGTTTCTTTGTTTCTGTTATTTTACTTTTTACATGCTATTGTGTAATTTCACTTTGTATTATCCTGTACCATGCCCAATGTTTTGTCAACTGAGGTTGAGCACTGGGGTCGATGTAATTGACTTACCCCCTCCCCTGAACTTGATGGCCTGGTGCTAAAATTTGAAACCATTATTGTCTGGATGATAGGTTGGTGGTCCTAGATATGAATAGCAGTGATGGTGGCACCTTTAAACTGGTGGTTGTTTATGCCCAGATAGGGGCTGGAAGGTCAGATTTCTTCAGATATCTTGAAACTTTCCTGGGAACGTCTCACATTTTAGTACTGGTAGCAGACTGGAATAGTATTTTGGATGCACGGAAGAACTGGGTGGGGCTAGTACATAGCAGAATAGGGTGCAAAAGCCTTGAAAACCTACTCAGGAACTTCCAACTATCTGACAGGTATCAACTGGATTTCCCTGATGTGCCAGTGTGGACATGGAGCAACCACAATGGGTCATCTAAATCGTATCTAGAGTATTTGTTAAGTCAGCAGATAGGGATAGTGTAAGTTGTCCACAATTCAAATTGGTCAGCTAAACAGACCACAAATTTGTGATCTGCATGGTCGATTTAGATAGGACCCAAAGACAGAGACCCGGTAACTGGAAGTTGAACTCGTCCTTTCTGGCACGCCAAAACTACAGGGAGTGGATTAATGAACTAGTTAAGCGGCAGTTGACAGGAGCATTCATCAACAACTGGTGGTGGATCAATTAGAGTAGAATCGATAGTGTTTAGCAAAGAGTTAGCAATAGAACAGAATAGATTAGAGGGTAAGTAGTTAGCAAACTAGAAGAAATGATTAGTAAAGGCATCGCGACTGACGTGCTAACGGCAAGAATGGCCAAGAGGCCAAGAGACCTCCAAACACGGTGCATGCAGGTCATGGGTTGAACAGCTGGGTTTGATCTGCTGTTATTTTATTAGTTATTTAACCCCAGTTCACCTCCTGATCCAACAGACACCTAATCAAATATTATTTCGTGTTTTCTTTTCTTTTCTTTTTTTTTTCAGACATTTTACAGCATTATACATGTTCTTCCTTTTCTAAAAAGAAAACAGCAGAATGTATTTTGAGGAAGATTTGATTGCTACTTTTAGCAGATATTGTAACTAGGAGGGGTAGAAGGAGGAGGAGGAGGCACAGCAGTAGCAGTAGTAATAGCTATAGTAATAGCAGCAGCAGTTATTGTTGTCATTGTTTTTTATAGCTCCAGTTTAGTCTTCATCAAAGTTTACTAACTGTGACTAGAAGGGGCCTTGACATGGCTGGCTTCCCGTCTCAACTTGAGCCTGCAGGCCTCAAACACAGGGACGGTAAGTGCCCTGACAGGATAACCTTCTTCTCATTCGAGGGAGACAGAGCTCAAGTCTGGGATGCGACGTGCAGCAACACGTTCTCCCGCTCCAACCTCACAGTATCTGCTGCAAACCCTGGTGTCGCAACCCGTAACACAGAGGAGAGAAGAATCTTTAAATACAGGAGCCTGGCCAGTCGCTATCAATTTGTGCCAGTTGTCATCAAGATGTCAGGTATTCTAAGACCCCGTACTACCAATTTCCTTCTCGACTGAGCACCCCACTTGTTTTGGGATATGTGGGCCATTGCCCATCACCTTCCACTGTTTTGTCCCCCCCCCCCACCTTCTTCTTTTCCTTTCTCATCTCTCTTCTCTGTTCCTTTGTATCTGTGTGAATCTTGCATCTTTGTGAGTTGTCTGTTATTTTTCACTTTATGTTAAAGAATTAAACTATTATCTATGGAGCAAAATCAAAAAAAGAAAAGTCTGTATTTGTTTTTAGACAAAAGGTATATAGAACTACATTTTCGAATGTGTCCATCCCTTTTTAAGACAGTAGAATGTGATTTGAGGAAAATTAGGGAGTATTTCTAGCATGCCATGTGCCTACTAAAAGGTTTGTTTCTGTTGACTGTACATCCATCCATAGCACAATCCACCTGACTTTCCATCTATCTTTTTCAGATTGAACTGGAGTCACTGTTGTTTGCTTAAAAAACTGAAAAAAACAAAAAACAAAGCAAGCTTGAAAATTTTACTTTCCTTTGGTTTCTTTCAAACAGTAATCAACTTTTAAGAATATTTCTACCAACCAGTATTAGTAAAGTCTTCATCAGCAAAAACAAAAAAATGAAAAAAAATTGAAGAACTAAAAATAACTTTTATTTGAGAATTTTACTTTTGTTAATATTTATTAGTATTCATGCTAAAAATACTGTAAAGTATAGACAGGTATCATTAAATTTACAGTATTATGTGCAATTTATAATAACAACATCACGGATGTAATAAAATGTTTCCTCAATTGCGCTAATATTATTTGTATCGTTCAAAAAAGCCGGAAGGGCATTGAACATGTTTGTATGTCCACAT
>JAOPUL010000002.1:50435355-50447013 GCA_027564515.1 Octopus rubescens | reverse complement strand
TATACATGTATATATGTGTATATATGTATATGTACGTGTATTTATGTATATATGTATAAACTACCTACACCTGCATATATCTACAAACAATAACTCTTTAATCGAATGGGCTATGGTGCCCAAAGAATGACTGTAACATGAAACATAATTAAATGTCTTTTCCAAGTGGTGATATTACATTAGGCATGGCCTGGTCAAGTTCTGGCCGAAAGGTTGCATTGCTAACTTTTACCCCATGTTAAATCTTTTCATCAATATCTATGTTCTGTACTATATGAGTACCTAGACATTGGAAGTTTCCCTCTGCTTTACATATACCCAAATAGCTGAGACAGGTTCCTGCATGCTGGATGTTTATTGATGCAAAAGCTTTTGTTTTACTTATGTTGAGGATTAGATTTACATACTCTCATATGCATCAGTGATTATGTTGCTTATTGCCTGTAGTTCTGCTGAAGTTGTATCACTTGTGACATCAGCTGTATGCTGAAGTTGGTGAAGGCGTGTGGAGTTAGTGGTTAGGGTATTCAGCTCATGATCATTAGGTCATGTGTTCGATTCCTGGCAATGTGTTGTGTCTTCAAGCAAAACACTTTATTTTGCATTGCTCCAGTCCACTCAGTTGACAAAAATGAGTTGTACCTGTATTTCAAAGGTCCAGACTTGTCATATTCTGTATCACGCTGAATCTCCCTGAGAACTACGTGAAGTGTATGCGTGTCTGTGGAGTGCTCAGTCACTTGCACGTTAATTTCCCGAGCAGGCTGTTCCATTAATTGAATCAACTGTAATCCTTGTTGTCGTAACTGACAGAATGTCAGATTTTTAGTTTTATGTTGAAGTTGAATCACTGATATATTTGTGGTCTTTGCTCTACCATGGAGTTTGGCTGAATGACTGGAAACTGCTATTGTGCTGAAAACCAGGTCATATTGGAGGTTATATTTCGGAGAATGTTGTGCTCTAATAGAGGGTGATTATTGCTCAATTGCATTAATGTTACTGGCAGAGACTACAACAAGAAACTGAGGACTGACTAAAGGTATAGAAGTTAGATATTCTTGGTGCAGTATGGTGAAGTTAGAGGAAGAAGAGAAGTGGATAGTAGTAGTTTTGGTGGTGGTGGTATTAGTAGTTGTGGTAGTAGTAGCAGTAGTAGTAGTAGTAGTAGTAGTAGTAGTAGTAGTAGTAGTAATAATAATAATAATAATCATAATCTTTTATTTGTTTCAGTCATTTGACTGTAGCCATGCTGGGGCACCGCCTTGAAGGGATTTTAGTCGACCTCAGGACTTTTTTTTTCTAAACCTGGTACTTATTTTATTGGTCTCTTTTGCTGAACCACGAATAATGATAATTCTTTCTAATTTTGGCACAAGGTGAGCAGTTTTTGAAGGGAGGATAAGTTGATTACATTGACCTTAGTGCTCATCTGGTACTTATTTTATCCATCCTGAAAAACGAAGGGCAAAATTGAGTTCAGTGGAATTTGAACTCAGAATGTGCTTATGAGATAACGATCATTTCAGAGTCGGTTACAGTGACTCCAATGCTCAACTGGTACTTATTTTATCGACCCCGAAAGGATGAAAGGCAAAGGTGACCTTGGTGGAATTTGAACTCAGAACGTAAAGACAGACAAAATGCCCTGAAACATTTTGCCTTGTTCAGTAATGATTCTGCCAGTTTGCCACCTTGTCATAAATATAAATATTAGATGGATGATATAAGTAAGTGCCAGACTGTAATAAGCACTAAGTTTGATATGGTTGAGGAAAACCTTTGAAGGCAGTGTATTAACATGGCTGCAGTTCAATGACTAAAACCAGTGAATGAGTGAAAGACCAATAATAATTTCTAATTTTGGCACAAGGCCAAACATTTTGAGGGGAGAAGAAAGTCTATTACATTGACCCCAAAAGAATGAAAGACAAAGTTGACCTTGGCAGCATTTGAACTCAGAACGTAAGCATTTTGTCCGACATGCTAACAATTCTGCTGTCTTGCTACCCTTAGAGTGTAAGACTAATAATAATAATAAATTGTTGTGCATTTGAAATTATTCTTATTCCTTGTTAAGGACCTGAAAATAAATAAATAAAAAATAATAATAATAATAAATGAAAAAGAATTAAATAGATAAAATAAAAATTACAGTATGGTAACGTATATTTTACCCTATTGAATTTTTTTTTTTTCACAAAGCTGCTAATCTTTTGTAAACCAAGAATCCCTAGGACTACTGTTCAATTCTGGATTCTGTAGCAATTGGCAGATGAGATATAAATCTATACCCAAATGAATCGATTTAGGTTTACAGAATATATGTTAATTGCACACTATTATTGTTGTTCTTGTTTAGCCTTCAGGTCAATCCTGACTGAACAAATCAATGAGCTATAATCAATTGTTATTCCAACCATGACTATCATACCCTTACCTCAAGCATTCCATATCTAAAACTACATCATCCAATGTGCCATCCAGAGCTACATCATCCAATGTTTTCAAAATGGGTTGGTGTAGTTTGATGGAAATTTGACTGCTATTTCTAACAGACCAAGCAACCATTGTTATATATACACATAACAAATTACCAACTTTACCACATAAAAGAAGTAATGCATTACATGCTTAAACTAGGTTGATTCAGTTTATAGGAGTTGGGTTAACTTTCTTGGCCATACAGAGTACAGTGTTAGTGGTAGGATATGACCTACTAATCTCACTGCTACTTGTCCAGTAATCTATTTACTTGGACATTTAAAGCTATCTAAAATACTTTAAGGATAAGGAAATTTAAAGCAAGATCAGCATTTCCAAACATAGTGTTATAATTAGGGTTGTCACAAGGTTTTAATTTTAGATAACACGACTGACACAAAATGTCAAATACATATTAAAAAATGGAACACTACAGAGATAATATGAAAACGCCTTTAGGGCATAGAACATTTTTTTATGCTGCAGTAAGATTAAAAGTGTTGCATACCAAAGGGAGTAAGGAAGTGATATATGATTCAGAGACATATGATTGAAAGATAAATACTATTTTCTTTGATATTAAAGTTTACAATTGCTAGATATTGATTAAAAATTTTACTTTGGTATGACAACCAACCTGTTATATAAAAGCTAATTAGCAAAGGTTGCTTAATAAATACACACACACACACACACACACACACACACACACACACACACACACACACACACACATGCATGCACACGTGCATGTGTATGTGCGTATATAAACATGTATAGTTATCTATAAAAAACAATCAAACTTTAATTGAGAGATCACTCAATAGCTTTAAATAGAGTATTGCTCTATGTTATGTACCTTTTAAAGGCTGTCAGAATATTGATTTCATCAAAATATTGCCACAAGAATATGTTTTCCAACAACTACCAGTACCTAATTATTTTATTGATTCCTCAGAGTAGTGGAAAAACAAGAGGAAAAGAAGTCAACTCTGGTGTGATATGAAGTCAAACCCTTGTGAAAGAAAAGAAAAATATTGTAATATAATATTTAGCTTGTAGTTTTTCTTTCTACTGCATTGAAGATGACACAATAATAGTTGTGTTTTTTCTTAACTGTTGCTACTAGGCAATAACACATTGTTTGTTTGGCACTGTGACATCATTGTGCAGAAGGAAATGTTTGTGTTAAATAAAATCTTGGAAGCATTGCTCTGTTGCAGCTTTCATCTGTTTTCACAGTTGTTAGGATATGCTATAATTTCTCTGAAAAATAAGAGACGAGAAATGAATCAACATTGCAATCACAATTCCTGTGAAATTGGCACAAGGATAATAAAATCTCATTATAACTCACCTAAAAATGAATATTTATTACTTTCTCTTATTATAAATCAACTGCCTGTGGGTTACCACTTTAAACATCAATAATCCATAAGCATTTTAGTTTGGAATAAATACCTTTGATATATTTCTAAGGTTTAAAAGAGAAAAGGGACACCTATCTTATGTATGCTCACTCCTGTTTTTATGGTTTAGTCTGAGCAGGAAGGGCAACAGTGATGAAATGCTTCAAGGCCTCTAAGGGTGAGTAGGGAAATTGTTCTCAGACTGAAGATTGAACCTGAATTGTTGCAACATAGTGTGCTCTCTGCCAAAAGCACCCAAGGACAGGGTCAGGTAGGTGGTAATATTAAATCAAGCCCATGGATTAAATATATCACTCAAAAACAAGAAGTCCTGCTAGAAATAGCAGCTAAAATCTTCCTCAAATGCTCAAATGTCACCTGATGATCTTAGAAAAGCAATGGACACACTTAATAATGTGGGCCTGGTTGCACTTAGCTTGAGAAAATAATGGAATTGTAGCAGGTTATTGATAAGTATTATTGATCATAGATCTGCTCAAGCAGGACTGAATTAAGATTCACAACACCAGCACCTGATCTGGCACTGTCAGTCTAGATATCGCTGGTGGTGGGGAGATGAATCGCTGCAGCCTCTAGTGGTCAAGTGTCCATCATTGACAAAACCAAACAAGGTCGAAATCACATAATTTGGTGATCTCCCTTTTAGAGGTGGCAGGGATTTATTTCCCGACTAGCGATATAAACAAGAGTGCAAAATGCACCAAAACGCCAATATGAGAGTTTCTCATGGTAACTACCACAGTATAGTTTGTTCTAATAGAACATCCATGTTTAAGTGGAGATAAATATATATATGGTGTCGGTGACACATTAAAAAACACTCATGCTGGTGACATGTTAAATACACTCGTGCCAGTGACACATTAAAAGATCAATTTTTGCATGGTCCACAGAGGTCACATTTGATAGTCGGTAGAGATCTTGGTTGGAGTTGGTCAGTTTTTCATTGTAACCATTTATTTTCTTTATTTCTTCAATGTTTATCAAAATGTTCTCTGCCAGTCTTGATCGTGTGACCCTACACAATTCTGTCTTCTGCATGTTGGTCCCAGGATTTAGGGTCAATATTGGTGCTCTTCATCATATGTTTCAGTTGATCTTTGTAGCGTCACATGGGATGCCTGCATGATCTCTTGCCAGAACTGTGTTTCCTGTAAAGGATTTGACATGGCAGTCTAATACTCTTCAAGTGGTGGACATGACCTTCCCATCTGAGGTGATGTTTGATGATGATGGCCTTAATTCTGTTGGCATTGTTTAACCCTTTTGTTACCATATTTCTGTTGAAATACACTGTCTTTGTTTCAGTTAATTTTGAAAATAATGAAGAATTTAGTAAAATAACTTTGTCACTCCTAATCTGGGGTTTGAAACATGAATTAATATGAAAGTTTGATGAAAGATTTTAATTGAAATCACTTTAAAACAGGAAGTTTTAAAGTGATCTCAACAACTCTAAGTCGTCCCTTACAACAAGGATATGGCATACCTATCCTAAAAAGCAGGATATACACTGATTTCTAAGATTGGCAGATCGCCAGAAATTTATGTGAAGGGAACAATCAATTAATTGATGTCAGTACTTGATTGAGTGTTATTTTATCAACCCCAGAAAGATGGCAACTGATGTCTAACTTACATAGGATTTGAACTCAGAATGTAAAGAGCTGTAACAATATACCACAAGTTACAGCAATGATATCATGGTGTCAAACTATCAGTTTGTGAATGATTAGTTGCATAAGTTAAAAAATACTGTCATCTGATATTGTGTCACCTTGTGCAGTAAAAGTAGCTGCAGTAGATGCGAAAAACTACAGGCTAAATACATTATATAGGTTGTATTTAGTCTGTTGTTTGAGTGACTGTATCAGTCCACCACCATAAAGTAGATATAAATATTGGTTTCAAATTTTGGCTCAAGGCCAGCAATTTCATGAGAGGAGGGTGTAAGTCGATTACAGCGACCCCACTGCTCAATTGGTATTTATTTTATCAACCCCAAAAGGATGAAAGGCAAAGTTGAACTTGGCAAAATTTGAACTCAGAATGTAAAGGCGGACAAAATGCTACTAAGCATTTTGCCCTGCGTAGTAATGCTTCTGCCAGCTCACCTCTTTGAGTGTAGATATAAATACATATTAAAAAAACATTCAGTGCAGGCATGGCTGTGTGATTAAGTAGTTGGCTTCTCAAGCACATGGTTTGAGGCTCAGTCCCACTGTGTAGCACCTTGGGCAAGTGTCTTCTCCTATAGTCTCAGGCCAACCAAAGTTTTGTATGTGAATTTGGTAGATAGAAACCGAAAGAAGCTTTTTGTCTATGTAAGTGTGTGTGTGTGTGTGTGTGTGTGTGTGTGTGTGTGTGTGTGTGTGTGTGTGTGTGTGTGCACCCTGTGTATGTGTGTATGTCTTCTTGTCTTGACCTCATGGATTAGTTATAAACAAGCATCACCATCATACAAGCTGAGTCCCTCATTTCTAGCCTTTTGTGAAAACATGTCTGGCAATGGGGAGATATTATCTTGCTTGGAAACAGGTGAGGTTTGGTGACAGGAAGGGCATCAAGCTGTATAAAATCTGCCTTGACAAATTCTGTTTGAACCATGCATACAGGGAAAATGTGGCTGTTAAAGTGATGATGATGATGATGATTTTCTTCTCTGAAATTGAGGTTATTAATCTGAAAAATTATAATCTTATAGGTTTTAGTATAAGATTCTGCAGAACGTAATGTACAGTCAGTGAAAACAACTGGTGTTGCAAAGGTAGGGAAGTCTCTTGAGCAGCTTGGCAGGGAATCAGCACTTCTAATATGTCAAATGCACTGGAGAAATAGAGAGAGGGAGAGAGAGAGAGAGAAAGGGGGAAATAAAACAAGAAAGAGGGGGATAAAGAGAGAGAGAGAAAGAGAGTATGTGGCAAACAGCACTGAACAGTCTTACAACAAAGTGATCGACCCACCTGTTAGCTAAGTGAAGTGCTGTTGTTGTATAACCCCAGGTCATTCTTGATTGAGCAGATTTGTGATCAAAGGCATTCCAGCCATGACCAACCTGTCTTTTTCTTATGGGCATGGAATCCAGAACCATATTATACAATGTCCTCTTCTAATTTATACCATGAGGGAATTAGGTTGTTATTTCTAACTGGTCACGGGATTATATTGAGGCTCCCTTGTTGTCCCATAGTGAGTGTCCAGTGATGGAGGTGGATGTAGTGATAAGACAGAGGATGAAATAATTATATGGGGGAGTTATTCATTTATGTTTTTATAGGTTAGTGAGAGGTGAAGGGGCAGTACATGACTTATGCATAACCTCTCAGATGGGTGAGACTGTATTAGCCAATACCCAGCTTGAACTGCAAGAAAGAAAAAATGTAGTTGGAGAGCAAATCAGGAGGTGCTGGTGATAATGGGAGGGGTGGATCTAAATACTTGCAACAGAATAAGACTCTACTATAGGCATCCTAAAAAGCAGATAGGAGGTGAGGATGGCATGTTCAACAGAGTGGCCTTTTAGTTATAGTAGCACGAGTGATAGGCAAATCACAGTAGATGGTCGTAAAACACATCAGTATCTGCAATATTTTGCGAGTAAAAGTCTTAATACTAAAATCATCATTGTCATTATCACTGCCATCAACACCACCATCACCACCACCATCGTCATCGTCATCATCATCGTCATTATCATCATGATCATCATCATCATCATCATCATCATTATCATCTCTGTTATCATTTTAACATCCGCTTCTCCACACCTGCATTTGTCAGACAGAATTTGTTGAGGGAGATTTTCAACTGTTTCAAAGCAAGGTAATGTTTTTCTCATGGCTGGAAATGTTTTCACAGAAGATTGGAAACAAATGACATTGCTTGTATAGCAGTCACGATCATTTAAAATTATCATGCCATATCAAGGCAAGGACACACACAACAAACTTCTTTTAGTTTCTATCTACCAAATCCACTTACAAGGTTTTGATCGTCTTGGGGCTGAAGTAGAAATTACTTGCCGAAAATGCCATACTGTGGGGCTGAACCTGTAACCATATGGCTAGCAAGCAAACTTCTTAACCACACAGCCATGTTAAAATATACTTCAGAATAAATCTTAAGCTTTTAGCTCACACTGTGACACTGAATTAAATACAACTGTCATTGTTATACAATCTCTTTGTGGGCAGAAAATGAAGTATCAGGTTGGTGTATTTAATGTAATTACAAATGAAGAAACAGTGACAATATAGAGTAGAGTAGGCTCTCTGGTCTGGCCAGGGTCAAGTTAACCTCTCTAGTGCTGGTGCCATGACAAAATGCCCACAATACTCTTTGTAAAGGGGTTGATGAAATGATAGAGATAACATATGGTAGAGAGGAATTTGAAGTCTTACTGAGGACAAGACAAACTTTCTTGTGCTAATGATAACGTGCTTGCAGTACAGTCTGTAAAGGGTTATTAATAGTAAGGGCATCAAGCTGTAGAAACTATACCAAAGTAAAAAAAAAGTATGTGAACGAGTGTGATGTGATCTCTGGTCTGTCTAGGAGAGCATTAATTTGGAATAAAAACTGGCTAGGTCCATGGTGACTTGTCTAACCCAAGCCAGCATGGAAAAGCAGATGTGAAGTAATGATGATGCCGTTGCCAACAACAGCACATGTAATACTAGCTAAAATCTTACATTTACTCTAAACTACACTAAAGTAGTAGCATTATTGCATAATATGTTTGTAATTTATTAAAATTGTCTAATAGGTTCCACTACAAATAAGTATAGGGACCAACTGTGTATCAGATGGTGCTACTTTTTATCTTTTATTTGTTGTAGTTATTGGACAGCAGCCATGCTGGGGCAATGCCTTGATGGGTTTAATCAAACAAATCCACAGCAGTACTTTCTTTTTTCATTTTTTTAAAACCTGGCACTTATTCTGTCACTCTTTATTGCTATGCTGCTAAGTAACGGGGACGTAAACAAACCAACACTGGTTGTCAAGCAGTGGTGGGGGACAAACATAACACAAAGACACACACACAAATATATATAAAGAGCTTCTTTCAGTTTCTGTCTACCAAATCCACTCACAAGGCTATAATAGAGGACACATGCCCAAGATGCCATGCAGTGGGACTGAAACTAAACCCGCATGGTTGGGAAGCAAGCTTCTAAATCACACCTGTGCGTATGAAGTCACACCTGCACTAGCAACTTAATTAAATGGAGGTTGCATGGTGTGTGTGTGTGTGGGGGGGGTGAGTGTAAACTGATGAATTTTATAGATGTAAATATCTCTTTTATCTCTTTTACTTGTTTTAGTCTCGTGGCCATGCTGGGGCACCACCTTGAATTTTTAGTCGAATGAATCGACCCCAGTACATATTTACTTTTTTAAACCTGGTACTTATTCCTATCGGTCTCTTTGCCGAACCGCTAAGTTACGGGAAAGTAAACACCAGCACCAGTTGTCAAGCGGGGGCTGACAGACACAAAGATATACACACGCACATACATATATATATATGATGGGCTTCTTTCAGTTTCTGTCTACCAAATCTACTAACAAGGTATTGGTCGGCCCGAGGTTATAGTAGAAGGTGTCATGCAGTGGGACTGAACCTGGAACCATGTGGTTAGGAAGCAAACTTCTTATCACACAGCCACGCCTGTCTTTCAAACTTAAAGTAATTCAGCACATATTTACATTTATGAAACTTGAAGCAATGCTGAACTGGCCCAAAGCTATATTGCAGAAGATATCTGCTCAAGGCGCTGTGCTGTGGAACTGAACTCAAAACCACATGCTAGCAAAATACACCACTTAACTCGCCACACAGGCCACAACTGTGCCTATTTATTAAGCACACAGTCAAGCAATATACATTCTGAACGATATATATACCATGTGTTTACATAAACATACTAATATACATATAAATACACAAATATCTACTGATTGACATGTGTGTGTGTTTGTGTATGCATATGTATGTGTGTGTGTTTGTGTATGCATATGTATGTGTGTGTTTGTGTGTGTACGTTTGTTATGGACGATATTAGTACTAAATCATTTATTTATTCATTTGTTAATGTGATTAAAGCCTTGTTAACGAGGCAGAGGGGTGGTGAGTTACTGGTGAGAAGCCAATTATCTATTGAGAGGTTGCAAAAGGTTTTCTCTGATGAAAAACTGCTGTGGCAGTCAATAATAGTCGCTATTTACTTATATATATGTATATATATTTAATAGACTATAATTATAACAATAATAGTTCTGGGCAGGTTGAGTTTCATTGCTATATATCTTCCGAGTCTCAGGTGGCCTTTCAGGGTCAAGTGCACATCTCCCTTGTCCAAACCTAACCAATGACATACATATATATATATCATCATCATCATCATCATCATCATCATCATCATCATCATCATCATCATCATCATCATCATTTAATGTCTGTTTTCTATGCTGGCATAGGTTGGACAGTTTGATTAGATCTGATGAGCCAGAGAACTACACCAAGACGCCAATGTCTGCTTTGTCATGGTTTCTACAGTTAGATGCCCTGCCTAACATCAACCACTGTACAGAATGTACTAGGTACATTTTATGTGGCACCAGCCCTAGTGAGGTCACCTAGTGACTTGCATGACAAAACCCCTCAAGTGAGAGAAGTGGCTTTGTGCCTGGTGATGAGAGGTTAAAGTATGACACAGGAACAGAAACAGATGTCTTGCTGTAAAGTAGTTACATGGCTACCCCAGGTACAGTAAATAATAAAAAGAAAAAGAGAAGAAAAGATCTAGCAGAGAATAGCACTTCTACGCAATTGACTGCCATTGTGCTGTTGTAACTAAATTTCTTTTGATATATTTTCCAAACTTTTCTCTAAATGGTTAAGTTTACAACAGCAGTAATCAATTATATTATATTATTCAATGGTACATATTAATGCCAGGAACAGTGACAGAACTGAATTTTTGTGACAAGGGAATCATTATTTCAAATATCTAAAAAAAAAATCCTACCATGAATCTAGCTTAAAGAGTTTATCATACTGGCACCAGGAGGGTTAATAATCTTGTTGAATTTTAAAAGAAAATATTAAATAAAATCCAAGCGATAATTTTTCAAACATGCTTATAACAAACAGATATTCACTGATTGATTGATGTGAAAATATCGAAGCATTAAACGGAGAAAAAAATGTTTATAATTCAAAATGAAACGCAACCATTTAACCAAACCTCTATGATTCTAATCATAGAGGTATGATATTAAACTGCGTTGATGAGCACGATTATTCACACTTCACTTTCAGAAGATATACAAAGCTTAACTGAAATCTCACTCCTAGCTTGCAATGTATTAGTTACTTATAACCTTTTGGGAGTTTCACATCTTCAATTTAAATTAAACAAAATCATGTCATCAAACCACAAATCTACTTTAGAAATAGAAATAAAAGAATATGAAATAGTAACAAAATTCCATACGTGGTGTGGGAAAAAATATGAATTTAAAAATAAAAAATGAAATCACAAATATTTAAACAATAGATTTTTAAAATGTTCACTCATACATCAACTGTAAAAGACATTTGTCTGTCAAAACAGCTTAAATTTTTGGAGAAAGAAATATTCTTGCTATCCCGGGTTTTTTATTAATTTTTTTATATTTCTCACTCAAAATATTATTTCTTTTCAACAAAAAAATTAAATATTCTTATATATAAATA
>JAOPUL010000002.1:49862619-49881602 GCA_027564515.1 Octopus rubescens | reverse complement strand
ACTTTTCCGCGTTAATTTTTGCTCCTGTCACGGCCTCGTATTCCTGTAGCGTCTCTCCAATCAGGCCCACGTGCCTGAAACAACATTTTAATAATAGTATTTGAAATATATTTTTTTTTATTTCTCAGATTATATGCACGGATCATTACTATTGAAACAGCAGACTACATTAACATAAAAATCCTTTAATTTTTTTTTAATTACATTTGTGGTACCTACGCTCCAGGGTGGAACATAAAAACAACTAAGAAACAGCCACGAAGTAATGCAAAATGTTATGAAGGTCTTCGGTTGTCCTATGTGAACAAGATTTTAGAAACTACATAGTCATGTATTCCATTGAACAAGATTCTGATTAAACACGAGATGATCATTGCCTTTTGTCATATAAACAATGCCTTTTTTCCTTTTTACAGTACTCATTCAATGGAAAGGGCACAACAATCATCGTACAGGAAATTTTCTACAGTTTTAGCATTATTGGACAGGCAAGATTGTACGTACTGATTACAAGTATGACAATATGAAAAACAATTCTCATTTCCTTGTCCAAATATAATGGACTGCCCTCTTTAAATGATGCAGTTGGCAGTGATGTATTAGTGGTAATGGATATTTTACAGAACCCGAATTTAAAGTAAAATATATTTTTTGTTATTCAGGAGAGTTTAAGTAATCTTGTTAGCAAGGTTCGGCGTCTGAAGAATGGGAAGATCTCGCCAAACCAGTAGGAAAATGATGCACTTGACCAAGATATGGGATTCATCGCTATCGAAACTTGAATTTGATAAGCTTTATAGGTCTATTATGCAATTGTAAGGAAAATTCATTCTTCAAATTTGCCTCAGGCTCATATAGCGCTTGGTTGTTGTGACTCCTTATCGGTTCATCGCAAACATGGAAATACTTTATAATTCCTGACAGTAAAGCCACGCAACCCCATTGTTCGCTTTTTCACGAAGAAAGATAAATATGGTATCGAGCAGGGTATCCATATTAATTCATGTTCATCCATAGAAACCCTGGAGATATCTGAAGTCATTTGTGTAGTAAAGGGCATACAAACAGGACTTCCAAAATACAGTTGTTTCTCACACGAGAAGATATCTTCCGGAAGAAGCTTTATTAAGAGAGTGATTGGCCTCTAATATAACATATGTCTCAAGTCCAAAAGGTTGTGTATCTCTCTAAATGATACCAAGAAGAAATGTATACCTATTCTCCATATTAAGCATTTAGTAATGAAAAAACAAAAAATTACCAAAGTAATGGGTGAAGTCAATTAAAGAGGAATACAGTAACTTAATTCTCGTATGCGAGTGCATCAAATCCGAGTTGTTTCGATAGACAATGCTTATTGCGAAGCTTTCAATGAAATAAAGGAGATTCTTATATAGAGAGGTTGAGTTAAAAAAAACATCTTCGATGCCAATAAGGAAGCATCCTGTCGAATATCGTTAACAATACTTCTCAGAATAACTATGTGCAGTAGATGATGGAAAATGAAAGTATTCCATCGAAATATTCAAGACAAACGTGACACCGGGGGGGGGGGTCTTCACAGAAAGGCATAATAGCCGTATTGAATGCTATCTCGCAGCAACCCGGGCGAAGCTTAACAGATGGAAATTATTCATTACACTCCCATAATCTTCAATAACATTAATCTAAAAGGTATTTATAATAAAAAGTTAAACTGAATTCTGTAACATTTAATCGAGTGTATACCGTATGAATCCGTTCAAGCAACTGATTATTCTATATAAAATTGTTAATATAAGTTTGATAAAACTGAAAAATGCAAGTATGGTATATCAACTAAACGTGCGAGCAAAAATCTAAAAAGCATTTGGAAATTGCGCTCGAAAACCATTCTTAAAGTATTAATTTCATTTCGTACATAAAGGTTTTCGTTGATCAATGTAATTTAAGTCTCATTAACATAAGTTAGAAGTTCAAGTGAACAATAAACGTATATTGTTCATGTAGTAATTTAAGTATTTCCGCGTAAAAAGAAATGATAGATCGGTTACGTTTTATCTAAACCACAATGCAACTTGCAAAAATCATTACCAGAGAGATTATTTAAACACAGGTATTCTTAAACTAGGAACTGGAAACGCAATTCATTAAATATATTTACCAAAAAACGTGAAACACTGAATATGCTTTTCAATTTTGCCAAATGTAAACAAGGTTAAATTTTGTAAACCAATAAACTATGTTCTATAAACTAATAAACGAAGAGACTTGTTACGATTGGTGGTGTTCAAAATTTTAAATTCTCAAGAGAAGTAACTCGTCTCTAGAGTTATTTCCCCTGACAAAAGATTTTGTTACTCAACATGGTTTTGCTATGTAGAGTTATGTCCCTTCATATTCTGTATTGGTACTTTATTTCCAATTCCTTTCACGCTTCTGAGCTGGATAAACTAAAAAGTAATTAATATGTGGAGATATTATTGAAGCTTATCACTTCAATAACACCCGGTGACCTTGCACATGTGCTAGAAAGTAATTTAAAAGACACTTGATATTTTTCATTCAAATAATTTTATTTCTACCATACACGATGTACTTTCTTCCAAAGGTTGATGGCATTCACTATCTTCCACTGCATTCTGTTCAGGAACTGCAAGAAACATTTGATTTTTTTTATTAAATTAAATTTAAAGGTTTTTTTTTTACTTAATAAAATGTAAGTTTCCCAAATGTAACTGAAACATTGTTAAATTACCGCAGAATTTACTATGGTAATTCTTATAGACAATTGCTAATTAATACTGGACAGTGCCTATATATGTTCATTTGCACGCCTTAGATTTTTTTTTATCGTATGCAGTGTGCAGTAAACGCAACGTTCCCGATTACAATTTTCCTAAGCCTTGTACGCTATCGTATTACGTCATCATTGTATTCATGTTAGCGCACGCTAGATGGAAGATTCTTATTAAAATTGTAATACTATAGGAAAATAATAGAATGAATTAAGATTATTACAGTTATGAATATTAAACTAAAATCAAGTTTTTTTTTCCTTAAAATACGTAGAATTGCATTTGCCTTTGCATTATATATTAAATATACTTCCTGCCTAAGTCCGAATATAACACGACCCTAAAAGTGGGTACTTTTCATAGCTTATACAAAAGTTTAGACTTTTGGCATCTCTAAAGAAATAATTAGTGGATTATATTTACCGATTCACTGAGATATAGTGAGAATTGCTACCAGAAGGCATTCACATGTGTCTTTCTGTTACATTCTTTGATTATTTTTAATGTATGAATTTTGAAGACATGATAGGGGACACCTTAAAACTCGATAATGGTAAAAGCATTTGATAAGGTTTGGTAGAATAAAAACTACCACAGCAATTATATAACGATATAATTCAGACACACCAGCGCTGAAGGAATCTTCAAACTTTTCTACCATAGTTGGGAAACATGCAGTAAACTTCATAATATCAACAAAACTTGTGTAGACTTTAATTGTGGTCCAATTTTCTTCTGGAATTAGTAAAATAAAAGAAAGAGTGGAGAAGTCATCGTTGGTTATTTGTACAACAGAAAAAAATAATATCCTAACCGTTTCAATATAAATGAAGCAATTGTATATTCTATTAATTTCAAATTTGGAGCAATTCGTAAAAAGAATGTTTAGATAACTTTTTTTAAATGTCTTGATTCAATCGCAATTTTTATAGAGTATATAGTCCCCTTTATTTTGCAGTGCCTAAAATTCTATCACACTCACTCCGGGTTGAGAAACCCAACACTAGTTGAGAATAAAAGGTAGTAAGTAGCGAAAATATATAGCATTTTATTTTATTTTATTCTTCGTACCAACAGTTCATTATCGTAACTTATAACCCGTATTATAAATAAAAAGAAATAAAAATTAACTCTTCCTAGAAACTAATCTGTAACATATTTAGGTATCGATCTTCCCTCATTAGTGATCACCCACAAACGAAACATTTCACCAGCATCGCAATTCAGAAAATAAAACTTAATTGCAATGAGTCATGACGACGTTACATAAATATAGCAAACTTGAAAGGTTCCTCTACATACAAGTATGCTAATGTCTAAATCTACATTTGACACGTAGGATCATAAAATTAAAACAATATATTTTAGATGGCACCGAAATAAATAGCTAACTTTAGAGCATTTGAAATACTGCTAAGAAAAATCACTATGGTTAAGGAATTTTCAAGAGAGATAAACAGCAGGAGGTCTTCAGAGAAGAAACCCCCACAGTCAAGTGTTTCTGCCCTTAACTTCTTACACAATGAGGGGGTCGGGCCGCATCCAAGTCATGACACCTAAGTGCCATTCTGCTGGCACATTTTAGCCACTTGGATATCGCTATTATTTCTTCTATTGTTTTATTTGCTTCGGTCATTGGACTGCGGACATACTTGGACACTCGTTTGAAGGTGTTATTCAATCAAATCAACACCAATACTTATTGTTTAAGTTTTGTATCCTATTGGTTTCTGTTGCCGAACCACTAAGGTGAACGTAAACAAGCAAACAACGTTTTTTAAAGTTGTGGAACACACAAACACAATTTACATTCTTTTACTGGTTTCAGTCATTAGACTGCGGCCATACTGGGGCACCGCCTTAATAGTAGAAGAAATCGATCCAGTAATTATTTCTTAAAGCCTGGTACTTATTCTGTCGGTCTATTGCCGAACCGCTAAGTTAAGAGGGCGTAACAAGTCATCACCGGTGGTGGGAGACAAACATGGACACAAAAAAAATATATATAAATAAAACACACACGACTTCCAGTCTCCGTTCACCCAAATTCACTCAAAGAATTGGTCGGTCCTGATATATAGAGGACAATTGCACAAGGTAACACGCAGCACGACCGAACCCAAATTTAAGTGGTTGCGAAGTGAACTTCACTACACTTTAAAAATGAATTTATCTTTGTAATAGCATTTCAATAATAATCACAACAGATTTATCTGACACATTTCAACGATGAATTTTGTAGTAAAGATGTATATGGTTGTTTTAGTGAACAGTTTATTTAATGAAAATGGCCTAAATGAAATGCAAAGACCAACCACAAGTAATTACGATCTTAGTCGACCTTGCATTCTTCCAGACAGTTATTACAAGCATAACTCAACCAGTTCTACAATTTTTGCTGTCTAAATTTTTACAGAATGTATAATATAAGACAATCTTTAATAAAATTGTTACTTACTTATTTTGGACCATTCAATTTCATAAACTTGTTGGTGATTTCTTTTACATTTTCGGAGGATTCTGAAACATTTGATGATTAGTAAGTTAAATTTCTACAAACAAAATTACGTTTTACTGTATTGCACCTCAGCATACATAAATTTGTACGCAGTCAATTTTAGTTTCAAATTGAATTATGTTTTGTACCCTATTTCTTTCTTCGTGTAATTATACCATATGTCTTACAAGATAATTTACATGAATTTGGCCTTTTGATCAATGAGAATCATTATTTCGAAGTTGGAGTACAGAACGAACATCACGGGAATCAGTTATTTACATGCAATGACAAAAGCTGTTGCAATATTTGATACTGCTACAGCTATTAGAACTGTAGCAGTATTAAAATAATTTATTGGCGTATTGGACAAAATGCTTAGCAGTTTATCTTCCGGGTCTTTACGTCCCGAGCTCAAACCCCGCCTAGATCAACTTTATCTTATCTATTCCTGAAAGGATACAAGATAAAATACCAGCCAAGTGGGTTAATGTAATCAACTAAACCTTCCCTCAGAGGTGACTGGTCTTACGCCAACATTTATTTGCAACATTATTACTTACTATATTTTTACTACATGGCAGAAACGTTAGCGCTTTGGAAAAATACATCAGCCTGTTTCTTACGTCACTTTACATTCTGAGCTCACAACCCAGTGACGTCAACTTTACCTTTCATTCTTCCAAGATTGATAAAATATTGCTCTAGAACTGAAGTCGATATAATCGACTAACTTACTCCAACAATGCAAGTATTATACCTATATTAGTAACAATATGTGTTTTGACAAGAGAGGTCAATCTCGAAGTGGATCCATGGCAGATATGGATACACCAAGTTTATGCTTAATGAACCGATTTAGATTAATCAAAACGTTGCCTTTTGTCATTGAAGTGGAGACTTGCTACCGAAGCATTCCAGAGTAGAAGCATAAAAAGTAATGAAAAGTGGGCTCTGTATAATTATATCAAACGAAAACGACGATACTAAGCACCCAAGGAAAAAGGTGAATCCATCTCCAGATCAGGAGTATACTGGAAAACAGTTATATTCTGCGTTTGGTGAGATATGAAAGTCGTCGTCTAACATGAAGTGTTAAACCAAAACAATATTTAAAACGGAGACGTATTTTCGTAGACTGGAAGCATTGCACAAACATTTACAAAAGAAACGAAAAAGCGCCCATCATTGATCTATCATATAAGAGTGTTCTTATATACGAAAATGCAAGATCGCACATTCCTCAAGTCACTCAGGAAAATATTATAGAGCTAAATATGACTGTTTCATTCTCCTTACTGACCTGGCTCCAACTGATTACCATCTTTTAAGATCATTGCAACGATATTTTAAATGAAAAAAAATTATTAATTGTGAAAAGATTAAAAATGGTATTGTGTTTATTTCAAAACTAAGAATTTTACGCCTAGGTTATCAACAATTTAACAAATGAATGTACTTAATTTATATATCTAATCAAGATATTTCCCCTCATTAGTGATAAAATAAGACCAAGGAAGCATGTTTGTCTTTCTCATCATGAAATGCGTCAGGTCTTCTTTCCAAACTAATATATGAAATATTGCACCAAGTTTTAAATGTTAAGAATCATTATTACATTGTACTATCCTGTGAAGGGCGCCGAGTACATCAATTGCAGCCGAGTACATCAATTGCTAGCACTAAATGGGCATAAGGAATTTGGAATCGAGAGTCTGGTATCCGTTCTAACGCCATCATCGGAATTTGCTGTGTGTACAACAGTGAGTTCATTGGAAAGGGTGGCCTACCCGTATGTCTGGCTTCCCAATAGGAATTATATTGGCAAACTGACAGTTAAGGACTCACAGCCATTATTCATCACAGACCTCGGATTTATTAGACAAATGAAAGAGATTAATGTTAGTATGCATCATTATTCTGTACAGCGTATTGAGTAGTCATGTATCCTTTGTGATCATACGCGTGTATGGATGAGCGAGCGAGCGTGTAAATATGTCTGATATATGTATTTTGTAAGTATGTAATATAGACACGAGCGCATGTATATACATATAGGTATATAAATACGTACTTGCCAGTGTGTACCTGTCAACATAGAATATTCCCAAACCATGTCGAATTACTTTATTCTATCTGTTTCCTGTCTATTGTCACCTCTCTCCAATAACACTTTATCCCCACTCTTAACTCGTTCTTTTACTAATTACCTCACTAATTACAATTGTATAGCCAACAACAGCAGTTGATATTTATTTTCTCTTCGACGAAGTGTGATTGACCGAAACGTTAGACTTCTGTTTCTTCAACTCCTAAAACATGTTCTACGTGTTGCCTACACAGAACATCACTAGTTTCTTCGGAGTCTATTTTACTAAATATGAGCATAGCGCCAGACGGACACACGTTCGTAACAACACACATGCGCAGATTACAATTGTTGTACTTAATGCTTGCGATATACATTAATAGTTACCAACATTCATTTCGTGGTTTTTGTTCTGAATAGAAAGACATTATAAACAACTTTAAAAAAAAAATAATGTATAAATAAATGAACACTGAATCCCTACTGTTTAAAAGAATTGTTCTTTACCTTTGCGGCTTTAAATCCTCAAGAAATTTGTAAGGGTAAGAATTTAGCTTCCAGTAAATAAGTAATGGGACCATCGTCTGGAAGAAGTTTTCTGCAGACCAAAAGAGATTCTCAACAAAAAACTTGCACAAGTTCTCAATATCTGGTTCGTTCCGATTTATGTTTTCTTTGAAATCATGTGTCTGTTTGGCATCCAAGAATTCTGTAATAATCTATAGGAAGTAGACTAAGCAGTAAATTAATCAGAAACCTATTTGGGTAATATACGCAGGAATATTTTTTGGTAAATATTTTTTTTAAATGCTTTGCAACCTCGTTTTTTCGGGTTCTATCCCACCGAATATCCCTTTATAACCTCGGATTTATCAATGTATGTGCATTGGCAGAACAGCAATAAAACCAGTGCCTTCGAATGAAAATTCTTTATATGATATTTATTCCACCCGTGTTTCATAAATATTTTTTCATCAATATCAATTTCTTAAAGTGAACTACTGTTGGCACATTGAAAAATTGAACAACGACGTTTGGTCAGAAAATGCCATAAATGTACACCAAGCAAACAAAAGGATAATTCCATTTGGAAGTTGCTAGAATTTCATATTGTTCAATATTATGGTTAATTGTTTACTTATGGTGTGAGATCTGTGTAGTAACAAATCAAAAAATTGAGTAAAAGTTGAGTAAAAGTTTAACATACAAAATTGTGTAATTTACCATATGACGTAACAAATTCCACCCATGCAATCACGCATTAAGTATAGAACGATGAAATTCTCACAATGCTCAATACAAATATTTGAGGTGTTATTGCAATTTGAAAATATGTGATTAAAATGCTGAAGGCTAAGTATATACATATGTCCCTTTAACGACCGTGTATGACCTCATTTGACATTTTTATTAAGCTTGTAGTCGATCTAGTTCAAATGCAAATGTCCCTTTAACGGCTTGGTATGCCCTGAATTGGATGCTAGAATTGCAGGTATTGGCACAGTAGTGCACCAGCTCCAACATTCGATCCTCAAATTTGATAGGTTGGTAAAAATGTCAAACTTGCTATCTTCATTTCTGTTTTAGTGTCTATTCTCACCTATGGTCATAAATGTTGGACAATGACCGAAAGATTACGATCGTGAATGCAAGCGGCCGAAATGGGGTGTTTTCGATGAGTCTCGGAAGTAACATTACTCGACAGAGTGCATAGCTCGGAGATCAGAGAGTCTTTCCATGTCGTCATTACTTCTCCGTATGGAGAGGTCACAGCTCCCGTACAATGAGCATGTGATTAGAATGTCGTAGTGATTCTTCAAGCAGAGCCAACCGGAGGGAGACATATAGTAGACAAATAACTAGATGTTTGGACAGTACTTGTATGCAAGTATGTGCATCTTAGTAAGAGGGTGTACGAAGATGTGCGTGTTAGTGAGCGTGCAAGTGCAGGTGGTGGCGTTAAGTGGGGAAGAAGATGGTAGAAAAAAAGTTATTTCTTACTTTCTCTGAAGGAAAATCCGGATTTAAAAGAGCTTTTTCTCTGATTTTTATTTCCATTTCATGTAGCTTAAGTTTCTGGAGGGTTTCATGGCAAAAACAAGTGCAATGTTTTATGGCCACTTTCTTCTTCCGACATTGTTTGCATCTACTTTTGCTGTGATAGTGCACTAAAAGTGAGAGTAATATATTGTTTTGGAATCTAACACTGTTTTCTTAGTCAGAAGAAAGAGCATAATTTATTCATAAAAGGAGACTGTCCAGTGTGCAATATATTATCATGGTCAAACTCACGTCAAACTTGTACATTCTGAACCACTTTAAAATAATTTGAAATTGCTCCTTTAATTTTATGTCAATCATCACAATTAAACTGCAATCAATGTCTCAGTGTGATTAAATCTCATTTCTCAAAAGATACTGTTACTGGAAACAAAAATAGTTCATTGAATATGTGTTGGGTGGAATAAACATGTTTAAGCTGGCAAACTATCCAATTTGGGCCGGGATATAGAAATGTCAAATTGATTTATTTCTCTTCTACCACATGAAAACGACATGGCATTTTATGAAAAAACTTCAAATTATTAAAAGGAATATATATTTAAGACCCAATCATACTCGATTTATACAGAATTAATTTTAAAAATTCAAGATTTTCAATTCTCTTTTTTTCGAAGTGTGTGTGTGTGTGTGTGCGTGTGTGCGTGTGCGCGCCATACTTTCGCGAATTGTTTAGAGAGCTTATGAAGTTACGGGCAGAAAAGATATCCTTAACTTTGTGTAACATTAAAGATGAGAAATTTAGAAGGGGGGTTGGCAGGCAGTACAAGCGCTGGTTGGTACTAATTTTCAGAGTACTGTGAAACAACGTTAAATGAGTGCCTTGCTGAAGGACACAACAAGCTGCTAAGTCCAGAAATCGGGTTCACAACCCTATAGTCGCGATTCCAACACTGACGATGAGGTCATTTATAAAAGGAAGATAACTTCTGTTTGTATCAAAGAATCATGTAACACGCTTGAAATCACTTGGATGATTCACATGAGACAAAATCTTGCGATAATTTCTACTCGTGGAGAATGAAAGACCAACCTAAGAGGGAAATCTGATTCTCCATGTGTAAGCTCCCCTTTCTTTAGGGAAAATGTCAAGGCAACAAACATTTTCTTTTCTTACGGAAAAGATGATTCAAACTCGAACAATATCGTGATCGCTGTGCAGAACTGATCTGCAATGCTAGTTTTGACAACGCCGGCTGGCAACAGGCCAAACTGCCTATCAGATTCGGCGGCCTTTGTCTGCGATCTGCAGTGGCCTTCGCTCTGCCGGCGTACCTCTCCTCGGTCTCCGCCAGCCACACACTACTTGGTGACACGGGTTAGCCGAAATGGATGTAGCCCAGGTACTCGAGTCAGCCCTTGCCAATTACCCCGACACGCTGCCCTGAATGACGCGGTTGGTTTCCCATCACAACTTGAGCCTGCAGGTCTCTACTGGACCGCGAGGACGGTAAGCGCTCCGACGGGATAACCCTCTTCCCATTTGAGGGAGGCAGATCCCTAATCTGGGATGAGACGTGCAGTGATACATTCTCCGGCACCAACCTCGCGGCATCTGCCGTAGACCCCGGTGTCTCAGCCCCTAACGTGGAGGAAAAGAAAGTCAAGTACAGGAGCCTGGCCGGCCGTTATCAGTTTGTGCCGGTAACCGTCGAGACGTTAGTTGTTCTTGGACCTCGTACCACTGATTTCCTCCGCAAAATAGGAATAGCGGTGACCCGCCGGAGAAATGAGCCCCGTGAGGTAGAGTGGCTACTGCAGCGAGTGTCGCTGGCCATTCTCCGCGACAACGCCATCGCGGTCATTACCGCGGGGCACGGCTGAGTACCCCTCTAATTCTGGGATATATGTCGCATCTCCCCCTCATGCTGTCCTCCACAGGCCCCCCTTTTTTCGCTTTTTACTTCCTTTTCCTTTTATTTTATAGTTTCTAAGGAATCAACTGCCTTTATAATGTGACAATGTGTTTGATCAATAAATCGTGAATAGGTATTACTTGGATGCAATTTCAGAAAGAAAGTTTTATCTGAAAGAACGAGAATTTGAAGGATAAAATACCGAAATATAAGCCTTTTATTTTAAATTAGGAGCCCTAAGGTAATACCGATCAATTTATGACAAGCCCTAGTGTAAATCATTAGACAAATTGAACGTGGTTTCAAGTTTATATCAATCACTGGAATGTTTTCGGTGTAGCAATAGCAAAACAATTTATGTATTAGAATAAAATAAACTAAAATTACGATTACCTTTGTGCATGCATTGTTGGCAATGTTTAGATTTCATAAATTCCTCTTTTGTTCTAGCCAGTGTCTGTAATTCAGCATCGTTTCTCCAACATAAAATTCTGAATTCAGAATAAAAATACGATAACCTTTCGGACTGTTAATTTTATATTTAGAGATGAAATATTTTAAGACATTTACAACAGGCGTTCATTACTGGATTCGCCTCAGAAAGATCAAACTATATTCTTTCCGACACGACTGAGCAGTACATTATTTGTATTGTTTGGAACTTTTTCTTTCAACACTGCCCAAATGATATCGGTATCAGGTTCACCAGTCATCTACATCCTGCAGAGGGTATATGGGCCCCCAAAGCCATACGCCTGTATAACAATCAGTCTCACATTACATGAGAATGGGACAACTTTTTAACTCATGACCAGTCCTTACTTATTCAATATTGTTTAGATACGAGGGTTTTCTGAAAGGTTGATAGGCTGACCAAGATACTTTCTTGGAATTTGACCAAATGAGTTTTATTCTTCAACATAGTCCCCCCCCCTTGCAGCTCACACACTTCTTCCATCGGCGCTGCAGTGCTTAGATACCATTGGTGAAGAAGCTTTCATCCTGTTGTTCAAAAACGTCACCCACTGTCGATATGATGTCATCATCACTGCGATACTCGTTCCCAGCCAAGTGTTTTTTTCATGTGGGGGAACAGAATTATAGTCAGATGGGGTCAAATCAGGAGGCTTATCAAGCAGTACAAAGCCATCGTTACGCACAGCAGCCATTGAATCCAAGGACTTGTGTGCTGGAGCATTGTCCTCATGAAACGAGACCCCTTTCGTAACTACCTCAGCAAGTTGGCATAATACTCTTCATCGATGGTGTGGCCCTTTTAAAGACGGTCAATAAACACAATACCTTTTGCATCCCAAAGAAAAACTGAGGCCATCACCTTCCCTACAGATGAAACGAAATTGACCTTTGGAGCAAGTGAGATGGGGTGTTTCCACTGCATAAATTGTCTGTCTCAAAATGATGAACCCAAAACTCATGGGTTAGGAAACGTTCAAGGATAACAGCTGGAACTGTTACAATGCCAGATTTTCCCGTTGTGTGACCAGAAGACGTGGAAGTCACCACGTAGAAACCTTCGTCATGCCAAGTTCATTGTGCAGAATATTCTAAACTCATAGAATATGCTAATAGCATTGGTTATTTGATTTATAGTAAATCGCCTGTCATATATCACCATGTGGTGAACACGATCAATGATTTCCTCGATGGTGGCAGTTGTAGGACGTCCAGACCTTGGGTTATCTTCAAGACTTCCTTCGCCTCTAAAATTCAGCTGCCCACGTTTGCACTGTTTACAAAGCTGGATCGCCATCCCCTAATGTAGCAACCATGAATGTCAATGGAGGCTAAGCCCTTTTTCTGCAGGTACTTAATAACACTACGATGCCAACTTTTGTCCATTTTCAAGAGAAGTCGTTACTATCGACCTTTGAAATCTTTGAACAGTCAGATGTCAGTTTACCGGGAAACAAACAATGCAGTTAATAAGTATTATTGAAATTGTTGCTACAAGAGTCGATGGCTCTAGCATCACTCTTTTATAACCAGCCTATGAACTTCTCATCCCATCCTCGTAAGATACACCGACACCCAAAATACACCTCGGCGAATAACTTGACTTAAAGCTAATCCTGGGGATGCTGTTAAGTTAGATATGGCTTAAGCCAATAATGGTCCAAACCTGTCCAACTTAACTAGTTAAGATACATTGTTTCGAACGGATTGAACAAAGATGGCTACTGGGTGAGTTATTTCCGGAAAAAAATGTCTAGAGACTAGATTATAAATGGGAACTTGTTTTAATGCTAAAAATAGTAAGGTAGATATGTTATTACACTTAAGTTAGAAATAATAGGCTTCTGCTTCGAATCCAGTTTGGTATTATTATTATTATCACAAGATGAATATTTACAAACCAACGAAAACCATTAAAATATGAAAAATGATTCGTCTCTTAAAGAGGTTCACAGTTTGGACAACTAAACTGCTACTGCAGTGTTTTCGTTTTGTTTTTTTGTTTATTTTAGTTTCGATCATTAAAACTTTAAATTTTATTTATGTTTCATGTACTTTAACACTAAGTTACATATGCGAGATATACTGGATTTTCAAGACGAAACCTCAACACTCAACCACCAAATTAAATTACCAAATGAATACCATAAAAGCATACATTAATTCTGTTTAACATAATGACTCAATTATATATGTGATTTTCAGGTTTGTTACCATTATTATTTTACACGATGCCAAATTAGTCTAAAACCCACTGCCTGATGATTATTTTATGCGAACACAAATTACTCATTTACCTTCAAATATTTCTTAAATCTTTCAATTGTATTTTATCTAATTAGACTATTGATAACACTACTTCCAACCCAATATTAGGGGGATACATTAGACTAATAGACATTATTAAGTGTTATTTTCTCAGCGGTTAAGAGTATTACATCCTACTAGCGAAGTGTTTACGTTTTTAGTCCAATACGTATTATATACCATTAAATGATATCTAGAAGCAGTAAAGTTGAGCTTATCCTAATTTGAAAGTATAATGTCAAGGAAAAAATGTGCAAATGTTCGTCGTTCTGTGAATATACATTTACATTAAACTAAACTATATTCCACACGCACACAATCGTATAAAATATGGTTATTTGTACACAAACATTTCTGGAATATTAGTTGTAGCGAATTTATCACTACCTAAATTTTGCATTAATTTTAATTTGTTCAAACGTATCAAATCAGCAGAAGCGAAGTCTCCATTACTTTATTAATGATGTTAGCAATTCCATATACAGTTTAATTTCAGCTTAACAATCGAACGCTTTTTGTTAATAGAGTTGGCCCACCTTTGGGAACGACCACAGCTTAAATCTGTCGTGGAATTGACTCGCATCGATTTTCAACGTTTGGTAGAGCCATTCTTCAAGTAAAACTTTCTTTAGCAACGATGGCAAAGAGAAGCGACACCTCACTTGCCGCTCCAAAAAGCACGGTAAATGTTCGATTAATTTGTTTTGTGTGCGTGCGTGCGTGAGAGAGAGAGAGGTGGGGTGGCAAATAGTCTACTTCCCTTTCGTGTCCTTCGTATCAATTTTCCATAACATTGGCTGTGTGAATTGGTGCATTTTCGTCCTGGAAGATTGTGTTAACATCAGGGAGCAACGTTTATACCATAGGATAATCTGATAATTAAAGAGTCAAGAGAATTACGTGATATGGCTACTTAAATCAACACAGCTCCAGCTCCATGGTAGGGACCAATCAGTCAAGGTTAAAGGCTTCTGTGGACTGTCTTCATCCCGAATCTGTAAGTGGGTGGAGTGAATATATATACAGAGATGATGACATTGTTTCATTGAATAATTGATCCTTTCTGATAGCCGAGACTCCATTTTTGCTGCTTATGAATGTTGATACGAGACAGAAGAAGTTAGGAAATTACATCCCTCTCATGGTTTCCAGCCTTATGGAAATCCCGACGAAGGGTTCCGCTTGACGCAGGGTTAACAAGGTGGTAGGTAAGCTCTACTGTTACTTTGCTGCCATAGTTCGATGGTGATTGAGTATAAACCTTTCACTTTTCTGCTGTCTTTTTCAGTGCGCTTTGCTTTACTTCCAGAATTATGCTTCCAAGGGCTGGTTTTACCTTGGGTTAAAATGCCAACATTATTTTTGAGACACTCACACCGGATGATTTTTTTTTTATGTCCTCTTTTCAGGAAAAGCTTGATGTATTGGTGAACAGTCAACGGCTTTGGAGAGCATAAATATTAAAGTTGTAGTTGGGAAAATGTTAGCTAGCATGGAGGGCCAGAAGCCATTTGAATATTGAAATAGTGTTACTACCATCATGATGGTTTGCGCCCGGTATCAAACTGCCAGTATCATGACTGCTACTCAATGTTTTGTGAACACTAAAGGCTGTATGACGTCATATAGGTAACTGCAACGAAGCCGTGCCCATCAGGAAGAGACACAACAGGTGCTGACTACGTCCACCCACCGGCATGCATTCCAACATCATTGAACAGAATTTCTACGACTTCACCAGCCACAACTTCTGGCCTTCTAATTTCTCCGATTGTAAACCTATGGATTACTGTGTGGAGTGGGGTGGAGAACCAACCCATCTGCCTGCAACACCAAGGCTGAGCTGGTGGCCAAGATCGAGTAGGTGTTCGAGGATCTTCTCAGGAATACGGTGAGGAACGCACGCGCCAAGTTCCGAAACCATCTTCTGGTTGCGGTGGAGGTCGAGGGCGGCTACGTGGAGGCGTCATTGCCATCATACGAGATGGTATCAAACAGTTCCGACTAGTTATGTTTAATAAAAAAAAAAATTTTTTAATTATTTACGTAAGTTTTAACATCACTAGTCCAAGTGCTCTTGGCCGTAATCCAGTTGATATTTTCGAATTTTTAAAACAATTTTAGTTTTGAATGGGATATGGTTTTCTGTTCTTTTAATGCAAACAGTAAGATTTAACCCGAACACCCTGTATGCGTGCGTGCGTGCGTGCGGGCATGCGTGCACACACACAAGGATGAAAGGGAGCTTACTTACTGACACCGCCAAGCTGAATGATATTGTTGAAAAGTGTCGAAATCGTGATATTTGGTCGATAATTGAAGATCGTATTTAGTTTTTCACCACGTTTTTATTTTTATCTATTTTCGTGTTTATGTTTCTATGTCGCCTATTTCAGCGCACTTTGATATAATATAAGTTTTACCATAACTCACCAAGATTTTAGAAAGATTCCCATTGGAAGAACAGCTGAATATATAGTAACCTCGGTTTTATAATTTATTAATTCCGACTAATGTCAATCAATCGGTGTCTAATGAAGGCACGTTATTTTACTATACTATTTACTATATACTTTTATTTTATTATACAAAGACATTTCTGCAAAACATTTACTATTCGAATTGCTGATCACATATCCACATTTTCAAACTCCGAACAAGGTTTACACCTGTTCACTCCTGAAACCCTTACAATTAATTACTTAAAAAAGTATTTAATCAATTAATATTAGAAAGAAAATCTGGTAATTACCAGGATGATACCTTTCCAAAGCATCGACGTTTTTATATTTTAGTTCCTCCAGTAACATCAAAGCATATTTGGAACCAATTCCTTTCACTCCTTGGCTGTCATAGTCACATCCAATCAGTAAAGCCAAACAAATCAAAGATCTTTGCTCGAATCCGAACTCTTTTAAAATGTCTTTAGTACTGTACGATTCTAACAGACATTGCTGAAAACGAATGTATTACATTACTTGCTTAGTATTTAATAATAGAAACTTACTATAAAATATATCTTCAAATTTACCTTCAGTGTATGTTTACTTTGATATAAATACTCACACGTTAACAGAATATCCTACATATATAGCCAACACTATACACATATAGATAGTGTGTCTGTCTACACTAATTTGTAGATAGACAGTATCTTTGTATCAGCTGGAGTACTTTCACTAGTGTTTTATGATTTCATCAGTGATTGAGTATTGTCGTTAAGTGTTAGCGACGATACTGCCGTGAAAACTATGAATAATGCCTCAATAGGATCGACCAGGTTGCGGGTAAATACTGCATTCTCATTCTTGGAAGATAGCTCGATTTATAAATTACTGGTGCGTTAATTTCTATTTCAGAGCTATATTGAACTATAGAATGTATCTAGATTCTAGCCTACACCATGTGAATATGCAGATGCAAGTACATTGTGTTTATAGGCAATACATTCATGAACAGAAGAAAATAAAAGATTAGTTGGACTAATTCACTCAATTGAAATCGCAACACTTGGCTAAAACTCAATCAGCATATTCCATTTTTTCCCCATCCAAGTATATTGTATATAAAGACACGGCGTTTGCAAATATCTTTACTAGCGCTTCACAAGTTTTTCAATTGCCACTTGAAAATTATTTCACCTACGATATCTTTTTAATCAACCCAAACATCACAGAAAAAAAAAACTTCAAAAAATACAAGATTGTATCTACGAAGATTGCAATATAATGAAATGACTCGAAGGCATTGTTTAACTGTAATAAATTTGAAATTGCGTGCACGATAAATTGTAGTCAATAGAAAATGTTTCGATGGGATTATATTTCCATCAAACCAGGATGTTAAAGCAATACAAATGTATTGCACAATACTGTCAATTCGTGTTTTACAAATAATGTAGCTTTGTTTCTTCCAATTACAGTCATCAGTAAAAAAAAGTATCTACACTATAAGACAGGGTCATGTAATTGATAACAGTACATGATTCAAAGGTATTTCCCAGTGAAGAATTTCAATCTCCCAACAAGTCTCCGACAAACATATTTAATCAATTCTTATACGAATTGACCAATTGTTTAATAGTAAAGATTTTAAGATAATAGAAGTATTTCTTTAATAAATCTGAAATGTGGAAAAGGGTTTGATGTTATGTTATTAGAAAGTATGGTTTACATAATATTCTGGATAAAGTTGCCGATTTTTATGTCTTTCAGGAATAGCTCGATACCTTGGTTAAGAAAAAAGAAATCAACGATGATGCAGAGCAGTTAGTTGTAGCTGAGAAAACGCTAGCCGACATGGAAGACTGAAAGCCATCTGACTATTGGAAAAAGAGTTACCTGTATCATGATGATTCGCGCCGGGTATCAAAATGCCGACATCATGACTGCTGCTCAATGCTCTGTAAACACTGTAAGGGCTGTAAATCTTGACAGCTGCAACAGAGACTACGAAGCTGTGGTCAACAGGAAGGGACACAGAAGGCGTACCGTCTGCGTTCGCACGTTGGATTTCAAACATCGGCAGAGCAAGTTGATGGATCATACGAGCAAGGGAATCCGGGTTTCGGTGAGCGAGATGGATATTGGAGTCGTCGATATAAAGCAAGCTGTGAATAAGGACCGTCGCTATCTGACAGTCAATGAGAACCGCTTGAAGAAGCTCCTAAACAAGCTGAGGCATCCTGTTGAGCCGGGGATGATCTGGTTCTCTTCACATAAAACGAACTTCTACCAGGACCAATTGCACAGCAGTCAGAACCACAGGCGGCATGCCTACAATCCCTGTAACATCCTACGTATCATGAAACCCAGGTTCCTCCAAACTGAAAGTTTTTAGAGGCGTCTCCAGTGAGGGTGACATCATGCAGCCCACATCTTTCAACAGAGCCTTAAGCTCAATTCAGAGGGATATGTGAGGCT
>JAOPUL010000002.1:49740236-49754466 GCA_027564515.1 Octopus rubescens | reverse complement strand
TGCCTTTCATCCGTCCAGGGTCGATAAAGTGAGTACCAGTTACGAACTGGGGTCGATGTAATCGACTACTCCCCTCCCCCAAAACTTTGGGCCTTCGTGCCCAGTATAGAAAGGATTATTATTATTATTGTAGACGTCCGTCAGTATCCAATATTATGATGTTGTGCATTGAAGATATTGTATGTACCGGGTGTTTGTATTGCCCGTCAAGTCACAACAACGACCTCAAACAGACAGTACTTTACGCAGCATGCATGCAGTTTCATGTAACGCCGACTTTTGCAATACACCAAGATGGTATGGTATTTCTAAAGTGTCCACATGCTTCTTCAGGTTCGGTGGTAGTGAACTCAATGCTCCGATGACAATAGGAACAGACTTTATGTTTGACTCTCGCAGCTACCACATCTTAGCGATCTCAATTTTCAGGTCTCCATATTTGTCGACCTTTTCTCTTTCTTTCATAATATTTTGATCGCCTTGGGGTGGAGAGCACCATACATTGTCATCGTCTTTCGGGTAGTGCGATCGAGTTGGTCAATCTACGCTCGTCTCCATTTCATAATGGGTGCACTATAGCGGACTTCAGCAACAGCCCATATTTTGATAGCAGTCACAAGGTTCCTTGCATTGAGTTTTGACTTCAAGAGGAGTTTGAGGCGCTTCAAATATGTAGTGGTGACCCTGTCTTTTATTTCTCTGTGTAAGATAGTGTCCAGCTCCAGGATCCCAAAGTACTTGTACCCATCATCATCCGGGTCTCTCATTCGCTCTCCGTTTAGCAATTCTATGTCCCTACATTCCAAAGTGAGCAACGCAGGCTTTGAGATCCCGAACTCCATTCCTATGTCCCTGCTGCACATCTGTACAGTCTCGACCATCCCCTCCATTTCAGACTCAGTTTTTGCGAACAGTTTTAAATCGTCCATGAAGAGAAGGTGGTTGAGACGAGGTCCATTCTTCCTCGGCTCGTAAAGAGCGTTGACTTTGTGTAGAACTACAGAAAGTGGGATCAAGGCTATAACAAATAACAAAGAGTGACGCGAATCTCCCTGGGAGATACCTCTTTTGATCGTTACCTCAGCTAAGTGCTGGTTGTTGCAGGAAAGGCGTGTTTTCCAACTAGGCATGCTGTTCTTGATCAATGCACGCACGTTCTCAGTTACTCCACACATGTCAAGTGTTTCCAGAATCCACGAGTCTGGTAACATGTCGTAAGCCTTTTTAAAGTCTATCCAGGCCATGCACAAGTTTTTTGTTATCGTTTGCAGTTCTTCGTTACGACCTTGTGCCCTTGAATCGTTTTCGTTATCCCTTTTGTTCTACAGGCTGTAGATTGTTTTCCGCAAGGAACGTATATAACATCTCTGCGAGTATGCCTCTCAACACTTTCCATAATAGGTTAAGACATGCACTGGGTCGGTAATTATCCAACTCATTGCTCTTTGACCGATCTTTCATAAACAATGTTGTCTTCCCCTCTACAATCCATTCCGGAACTGCACCACTCTATAGGCAATTGTCTAATTGTAAACCAATTCGTTTGTGTGTAGCCCTGGATTCCATCTGACCCCACCGCTCTCCAGTTTGGCATTTTTGATACCTGTGTAACTAATCTTCCGTTGTTATGCGAACATGATCCTGCATTGGAGCTTCAGTGTGATGGAGCTCGGATTTCACGGCATGAATCCACTCATCACCGTCATTCCAAAATTTGCGGGTTTCCTCTGCTTCAGACGGTGTTATCTTCAGTGTCTCCATCTAAGCTCTTAAAAAAACCGCCTGTGGTTATTTGTGATTAACTTGTTTTGATGGAACTGCGATATGCGATCAGTATAGCGTTGCATCTTCACTGTTTTTTTCCCCGATTGTGTTGTTTTAGAGTTTCGACAACTGTTTTGAACCTTTTTCTTTTCTACATGGTATTTTTTTTACAAGATATGCCCTCACACCCTTTCTAGTATGTGTCCATTACCCTTTGGACCATTCTTCTATGCGGCTCAGATATTTTCGCAAGGTTTTAATATCACCTTCGATCCTCCGCTTCCACCATGGCTCCTTCTGTCCGCCTGATTTCCTCTCTTTTTTCCCAACTAGTTCACCTACTAAAATTGCAGCGGATCTAATCAAATCCTTTGTTGCTGATAGATCTTTCGTTGGAATATATTTCAGGATCCCATCCACCTTTTAGGTCGCGCGCTTCAAACTGTCTCGGTCGAAGCATCTCAAATTTACCGGCTCGGTCTCTGCTCTTGATGACTATTTCCTCGAGTCTTATCATGAGGTCCCTCTGTTCTCCCGATATATCCTCTAATAATACAGGGTCCTCCACATCACATTGCTTTCTTCATATTCCTCTCCGCAATTCCCTCTTCCCTCACTGCACCTCCTCCTTGCCTATTCAGACGCTGATTTTCACCTACATTATCCTAAGTTACCGTTACTACAGAGGTTTTTCCTGATTATCTGAATTTGAGCCTCATTAAGAAAGTTTCTATTCCGAATCGTTCTTATCTTATACATGAGTGGTGTCTAAAGGGCCGGTATGCCAGAGCTTGGCAGTGGGGACGTGCTCCTGCTGGTCTAAAAAATGGCTCATTGGTGATGTGCAAACCTGAGGCGCCATCTGAATGCGATTCATCTCTGCCGGTCAAACCCCTCCCTTGCGTTCTCGTTGCAATACTGATTCTGAAAAAAGGGTTGGGTGTGAAAAGTGAGTTTTTTTGGCGCTATAATCGTTCCTTAAAGCCATCCTGCTTCTGGGTTTCCCACAGTGGCTTACGAATGCAGAGGAGAACTTTGCCTTTCATACTTCCGGGGTCGATAAAGTGAGTACCAGTTACGAACTGGGGTCGATAACATCGACTACTCCCCTCCCCCAAAATTCCAGGCCTTCATGCCTAGTATAGAAAGGATTATTATTATATTTGCTGCGGAGTTGTATACACATGTTTTTGAACATGCTACATGAGTCTCTGTTATCGTTTTGTGTTCTAAGTGTTTTGTTCAAATTTGTTAAGAACACCAAGAATTTCTTGGCTGGGGAGCTGTAGTTGTTTTTACTCCGTAAGGGACGATATTTTGCCCACATAAAACGCCCACCTAGTTTTTTAAAAAAACATATACACAAGATGGCGTCGTCAACTGCCATCATGTGAGCATCGAAGGAAATAACTGTTCCTCTCACCAGCCCACCCTTAGATGAAGACTTTCCTCCTCTTCTGTTACTCCCTTTCAAAATTTAGAGGCGAAATATGACAGAGGTGGCAGCAGCAACAACAATAACTACACCAGTAGCTGCAAAACCACAATTCAAAGTCGTCAGCTACACAGACCACAAATTTGTGATCTGCACGGTCGACCTAGACAGGAACCTTAGGTACGGTACTGGAATCTGAACGCGTCCTTCCCGGGACATCAGGCATTCAGAGAACGAGTTAGCAAGTTAGTCCATCGGAAGTTGTCAGGTACAATCATCAACAACCGATGGTGGATAACCTTGAAAAGGGCTATTATAATAGAGGCGGTAGGGTTTAGCAAGGAAATAACTTTAGAGGAATCTAGGATTCAGGGAAGACTAGTTAGGAAGCTAGAGGAAGCGCCTTTCGGCCAGGGATGCAGTCCTCTGCGTGAAAGGCTGATAACAGTCGAAGACATACGAGATACGATGACGAGCTGCACAAAGGAGGCCCCTCAAGCTGTATCTTCATGTGCCATACTTGTTCAGGGATCTCTTGGCGAATGGGAGAATACGCAGTGTATGATCCAGGGCGTGGTGGTGCTGCTGAGAAAGGACCAGAACATGGGTGATTAAATAGATCATTTTAGGCCCATAACTCTGCTGAACACAGATTATAAGATTTTGGCCCAGGTGTTAACCAAGAGGTTGACACTCGCCATCGATAAGTTGGTTGGTGATGCAGATACGCACTATCCCAAGCAGATATATCCACGGTAACCTCCACCTCATATGCTACATCGATGGGAAGGAATCGGGTGGGGTTCTGATTAACTTGGATCAATGAAGCTTTTGATAGGGTAGAACATCAATATTTGAAGGTTGTCCTTGCGGCAGCTGGTTAGGTTCTCGTCTTCTGAGGCTGAGTCACTGCAATGGCCACCTATTGGATTTGTTTAGCATCGCTCGTTTGGTCCGTCAATGATGCCCACTCTCGCCCCCTCTGTATGTGCTGGCTCTTGAGCCATTACTAAGGAAGTTGGATATTTCGAAGGGCATTTCGCGTGAACTAGGATGCGGATGATTTGTGTTGACTTATGAGGACGATGTCACCATAATAGTGTCGGACAGCTCGGAAATCGAGCTGATTGATACTACTTTAAGGGAGTACAAAGCGGTGACAGGTGCAAAGATTAATCAGGACAAGTTAGAGGGCCTGTAGCTTGGCACCTGGAGAGGCATGTCGATGCCAACTGACAACATTGTAGGGTGCTGAACTGAAGGGTCAGTTAAATTGCTCTGGGTTTGCTTTGGTCCAGACCTGCAGGTAGACAAGAACTGTGGGGAGGTGACAAGCAGGGTGGTCAGTCTCACCCAGAAATGGGCAGAGAGGAAGCTGTCCCTGAGGGGTCAGGCGGAGTTGGCAAATGCATACATTGCATCCATCATCTATTACTGCCTGACCATCGTCCCTTGCCCTGCTTCATTACTAATCAAGCTGGAGAGCTTGCTCTTCCACTTTCTGTGGAAGGGATGGATTCTGCCAGTTAGACAATCTCTTTGCAGTCAGCAACCACTGAGTGGAGGACTGAGCATGCCATGGCTAATGATGTACAGACATGTGCTGAGGCTGCAACAACTCCAGTGTTACCTTGATGGTGTGCAGGTGTGATCAGACAGGATTTTCTGCAGCTCATCTCATTCATGGAGCTACAGTCCTGGATGAAGCACAGACTGAGAAAGGGCATTTGCACTTGGAGTGTTGACAAATGCTCACAGCCCTCTGTCAATCAGATAATGTGGTCAGTGGAAGTTCCACATTGGAGTTCTATAGGGGATTAGTGGTGGGCAAGGGCAACAACGTCCTGGGAGAAACTTTGAGTATTGGGGGAGATCAATTAGCTAGTCTTTTCCGGAGGACCTTCGGGCCGTGGCCCATGGATAATTTTCAGAAATATCTGGCCTGGCGGTGCTACCAGGGAGTATTGCTCGTTCGAGATAAACTCTATAGGCATGCAAGTGCCATCAGCCAAGCATGTCTGAGATGCATGCAAGGTGATGAAACCATCCTACACACACACACTCGTCCAGTGCCTGAACATTGCTGACCTGTGTGTTTGTCAAATACCTGCTGTCACGTGTAGGATGGAACTGAAACCATCGCGAAGATCACCCCACTGCCTTCTTTTAACTGGGAAGGGCAGGTAGTTTTATATGCCTGGTGGCCATGGCAAAAGGGATTGTATGGTGGATGTGATTGAAGGGGCTGAAGACAAACACTTTCCTCTCAGCCAATCCATCATCAACTTCTTCGAATTTTACTTGAAGAGGAAAATAAGGGTGGAGAGGGAAGTGTTGCCTTCCAGCCATTTTGTTGAAGGGTGAATGAGAGTTGTGAGCATTGTATGAGTGAACGAGCCTGCACTGAACATACACCTGTAAATTGGTGATAAAGAACTGAGAAAAGGGACCTGCCCCAGAAGTCAGGGCACCCATGGTTCTATAGGGTTTTTTTCCATTCGCAGCCCTCAAATGTCTCTTCCCTATTGAGAAATACACATTGTTAAAATGTTACTACTATTTTTTTTTTGTTACACCTGTTTACATGGAAAACCCTCACAATAACCCACATGCACACACATACCCTTAATGTAAACCCTTTGTGTTTAATAAAGAAATTATTATTATTGTTGTTGGTATTATTATTATTATTATTATTATTATTGTTGTTGTTTACCACAAGGATTACACGTGTTACGAACACTCCATGAGTTATTCAATTGTTTTCATTGTTATAAGTCGATTTTTGTTTCCCTTTTGTTATATAGTGTGTCATTAACTTGAGCAGATCATAAGGGTCTGAACAAAAGTAATTGTCATCTGCCCTAAAGGGCGAGATTTCGAAAAGAAAGTTTTTCTTTTCGAAATACTGTATAAAATATTCAATATGGTGGAGTCTTCTTTGCCAAACAAAGAAGAGAGGATAGTGAGAGATAGTTTTGAATGCAAAATTGGCTTTCACACTCAGTCCCCAACTGACATGAAAAGAGGTAGTAGCAGTGGAAGCAACAACATCACCAACACCGACAAAAGCATAAAAGAAAGAACAAGTGAAAACAACAGCACCAGTACCACCAATGCCATCACAAAAGCCAACCAAAGCAACTACAATAATGAACAAGAAAACCAGGAGAAAGAAAAAAAAAATTCATACATAGCACATGCAAATTTAACTGCCACCACTGCCATGATTAGCGCCAGCACAGTCGCTGGAAACGACAAAAATCACAAATCTTGCCATAACAGGTTCGCATCTGCAGAAGAGGATATAAATATGTTGATAGATGATTTAAGAAATGCAAAGTCCTTATTAAAAAGAAATGGAAGTAGAGTAACCCTTAACATTCCTGAAGATGTTGTGAAGGACAAACTAAGAAAAACCATAATTTACAAAACAATAAGAGTCAAAAGTCACAGAGTAGAACGAGCAACACAACCACAAATTGAAAAATGTTTATGGCCAGTATGGAACACTAAAACCTACATTGCAAGAGGGAAGAGATATGGTACTGTAGAGGTGAGATTTTCCACAGAAGAGGAGGCAAGGAAGCATGCCAGTTTGACCCTAAGAAATGAAGACCTCTTTCTGGTACCCATATACCTGGGTCATAAAGTGGCAAATTAAAAATTGGAGATGTACCACCAGAAATAGACATCTGGTGGTTGGTGGCAGCTGTCCTCCTGGACATAGATGACAAAACAAACATCCTACAGGTGTGGAAATGACATAAACAAAACTGGTTGGGGCAAGGCTTAGAGTTGTGGGTACAAATGGATAACGAAAGTCTGGAAGCAATTCCGATATCATAACTTTACCAAATGGCACCAACTTCCACATGGCCGTTGAGGGTAGAAAGCTGAGGTGTCACCTGTGTGGGGACACTAATCATTGAAAGGCCTTCTGCCCACAACAAACTCCACTACCAGCACAACAGCAACAGTACCATCAAAAGCAGGTAACCACTACAGCTGCAAATATAACAGTAACAGTAGCAGCAATAGTAATCACAGCAGCACCGACAGTAGTAGCAGCAACAACAACAACAACAGTGGAAGCAACAGCAGCAAAAAAAACAGAGAACTCATAAACATCTATGCCTTCCACCTACCAGACAGCAGCATCAGGATGCCCCAAAACAAGAACTTTATTATCAACAGAACAACAGCAAAAATCTCTGCAAGACATGTCACTGCCGTGTTCAGATCAGTCAGACATGTCCTGTGGTGGGGCAGATGATGAAGGGCCTAAATGGCAAAAGGTCAGCAGGTCTAACAAAAGAAAACAAAAAAATCTGGCAGGTATGATCAGTGGGGGAGATGCTTTCGAGAACAAATACCACCCCAACAGCAGCCAAACCAGTACTGTCAACAGCAACACCATCCCCATAACTACCATCACGACCACCACTATCACAGACACCACCATCACAAACACAACCCAATTCATACACACACACAACTCTTAGATCGCACATCCCAACACCAGTAAAATTCAAACATTATTAACTACACAGCAATAAACACAAACAATAAAGAACTGATGAAATACATATATAACCATACAGACATCACACACACCGTTTTTATCACACCAACAAACAACATACCAACACACATAAAAGTCATCCTAACATCACAAAACACATACAACACCATAAAAACTAAATATCCTGAAAAAGTAGGAACTTTCAGGAAAGATATCAATAAAAGACTATAAAGAACTACTCGTGGAAACATCCACATATAACCATTGGGACGGAAATTCCATCCCACCTCGCCAACAAAATCACTGTGGCCTTTTCCACATTTATTCCTTAATCTAACATGACCTTGCTTATGATAAGCAGTATAAATTTTAGTGGGCGACTGGAACGCCATCTTAGAGTCACGTTTGGACTATGTGGGGCTAGCGTGTAGACATTTCCAACTGTCTGACAGGTACCGACTGGATTTCCCGGATGGGCTGACGTGGACGAATAGCATCGAATCATCTAGGTCATATCTAAACACTGTATTCTGTAGGCCAGCATAGCATAAGTTGGATGGTCTACCTATGAGCTTTACTTTAAAATGCCAGACATGTTTGGTGGCCTTTTAGCAGATATCTACCGCAACTGGCAGCAGAACGGGAAAATTCTTAATTCTGTGAGTCAAGGAGCGGTGGCACTGCTGAGAAATGATCCAAACAAGGGTGGGGGGATCAATTTTAGGACCATAACGCTGCCGAACGCTGATTAAAAAAATTTGGCCATGGTATTAGCAAAGAGGTTGGCGCTTGTCGAGAAACTGATTGGTGATGCACAAACATGCGCAATCCCAAGCAGATTCACCCACTACAACCTCCATCTCATTCGATACATCATAGACAGGGTGGGTAAGGAACCTGGCATGGGCAGGGCCCTGATCAATTTGGATCAATCTTCGATAGGGTCGACAACCAAAACTTGGCAGCCTGTTTCGCTCCCGTTCTCCGTGGCTGGATCGCTGCAATGTACAGTGACATTTGCTCGGCAGTTCGGGTGAAGGGTCACCTATCGGAACCATTCAACATCATGCATTCGGTCCGTCAAGGGTGTCTCCTCTCGTCTCTTCTGTATGTACTGGCTCTAAAGCCACTACTGCGGAAACTGGAGGCGTTGGGAGGCATCCCGCGCGAACTAGGACGTGGGAGAGTCCAGATCCCTAGGTGGAGAAGAATTTGGACGAGATGACGAGCAGAGTGGCCAATCTCACCCAGAAATGGGCCGAGAGAAAGCTATCCTTGAAAGGTCGGGCAGTGGTGATGAATGCATACATCGCCTCCGTCATATATTATCGCCTGACCGTCGTGCATTGCCCCAGTTTACGTCTGACCAAACTGGAGCGCATACTCTTCCGCTTTCTGTGGAAGGGACGCGTTCCACTGGTCAGGTGCGCCATTTGCTGTCAACACGCTGAATGGAGGGCTGGGCATGCCGTGGCTGCTGATGCGCGGGCATGAGTTGAGGCTGCAACATCTCCAGTGCTTTCTAGACGGTGAGCAGGTGTGGTCGCCGTTTATCAGACACAATTTTCCACAGCTTGTCTCTTTGTCTTAGCTGCAGTCCCGGATCAAGTGCAGACCGAGGCAGGGCGCCTGGCACCTAGAGTATCATCAGGCTCTCACAGTCCTCTGTCAATCGGGCAATGTGGTCGGTAGAGACACGCTTGGCTTTCATGATATGTAGGACATCACATGGTTTGTAGGCAAGTCACCTGTTGTTCTGAGTGTTGTGCAACTGGTCCTGGCAGAAGTTATTTTCATCTGAGAAGACCCAGATTATCCCCGGCTCAACAGGATGCTTCAGCTTATTCAGGAACTTCTTTGCCTTCGTCAAGCAGTTCTCTTTGGCTGTAAGAATTTGTCCCTTGTGCCTCTTGTACGAGCGAAGGTCCTTATTCAGGGCCAGTTTCATGGTGGCAACTCCAACACCCATATCTCTCGCCAAAGCCTAGATTCCCTTGCTCGGATCTTTCATCATCTTGTCCTATAGTTGTTGGATGAATTCCGGCGCGCAGATACAGCCATAACGCCTGTTGTGTCCTTTCCTGCTGGCCAGGCTTTGTAGTCTCCATTGCAGCTGTCCATGTCGCGTCTTACAACTTTTACAGTGTTCTCAGAGCATTGAGCAGCAACATCCAACCACACAGACACAAAACCTCGTGCTAGTGAGAAGAGCCAACATAGCACGAAGGAAGGATATTGAGAGCGCGGGTGAGATCTTCGGCACTAGCACACTTTAAGTGCCAGAAACACTGATGATGGTGCGTATGCCGCTGGAAACCTATAAAGAAAATTAGAGAGAGCTTCCTTCACGACGTGGGAACCCCTGATGTAAAAGTTACAAGTAGGCTTTTAAGGGGGTTCCCAAAGGAACCTCAAAACCAGATAGAGATGTTGAACCACCTGACCTTCAGTGGTACCCGGAATATAAGTAAACCTCTTTTTTTTCTCTGAACTCTTTCCGGTCATCATGGTGGGTTTATGAGTGGATTGTATAAATGTTCGTGGTCTGGGGTCGTCCCGGAAGCAAGGTCGCCTGCACAGCGACCTCAGGTCACTAGCTATGGATGTGACGACCGTCAGCGAGACCAGTATTACCAACATACACGATCGAGCCCCTACCTTCGACGACTCTGAGATCTACGCATCTCTTGGTAGGCCAGGAATGGAAGGCGGGCTGGAAGTGCTGTTTAGGAAAGGCCTGTATCTTGAGGTAGGGGCAATCTTCCTGAACTCGGATGGTAAGTTGGTGGTCTTGGATGTGAGCAATAAAAAAGGTGGTGTTTTTTGACTAGTCGCCGTGTACGCCCCAAATGGGGCGCGGCAGCCGAATTTCTTCAAACGTTTGAAGGTTTTCCTTGGGTTGCTCTTTAGTAGTAGTGGGCAATTGTAACGCCATCTTGGACACACGCCAGAAAAAGATGGGCCTTGCCTATAGGTGTGTGTGTGTGTGTAAAAGCTTCATAAACCTGCTCAGTCGCTTCTAACTGGTTGACAGGTACCGCCTAGATTTCCGGAATACGCCAATGTGGATATGAGCAACCAGCATCGGGTCTTCCAGATCAAATCTAGATAGAGTATTTTGTAGACCACCAGACAGTAGCATAAGTTATCCACAATTCAAAGTCGTTGGCTACAAAGACCACAAATTTGTGATCTGTACAGTCGGTCGACCTTGATAGGATCCATAAGCCGGGCCCAGATACTGGAAGATGAAAACGTCTTTCCCGGTGCGTCAAGCTTTCGGGGACCGGGTTACGAAGTTAGTCCATCGGAAGTTGTCGGGCGTATTCGTCAACGACTGATGGTGGATAGCCCCAAAAGGTAGAGTAGAGGCGTTAGGGTTTAGTAAAGAAATAGCGTTAGAGGAATCTAGAATAGAAGGGAGAACTAGTTAGGAAGCTAGAAGAGGGTTAGCGGCCGACATGTTGGCGGCGAGATTGTCTCTTGATCAATTCTTCAATGGCAAGCACGAAGGTTGAGTAGTTAGGGCTAGGTCGCGTGCTCTAAGACATGACGGGATAAAAGCCGTTCGATGGATCCGGGTGGCGGAGGTGCAACGTGGTAACAAAGTCACAATTCGGGCTGTGATGGGCCAGGACTGGCTCTTGATACTCGAATCCAAGCAGATGTGTGTGTGTTACGGTCGGAGATGGGGATGGATTTCACATAGACAGCATACTGCGCCTTTCGACCAGGGATGCGGAGTTCTGCGAAATGCCGATAACAGCCGAAGACATACCGAACGCTATGACTAGCAACACAAGGGAGAAGTTTCCCAGGTGGATGGTCTACCCTTCGAGCTTATCTTCATATGCCAGAATTGGTCGGCGATCTCTTGGTGGATGTCTACCGCAACTGACAACAGAACGGGAGAATTCTGAGTGTTGTGAGCCATGGTGTGGTGGTGCTGCTGAGAAAGGACCCGAAGAAGAGGGATCAAATAGATCATTTTTGGCTAGTAACTCTGCTAAACGCAGATTACACGATTTTGGCCAAGAGGGTGACGCGTAGAGATGCGTTATTTCAAACAGATCTATCAACGACAATCTCCATCACAAGCGTTACATCATAGAGGGTAGGTAAGAAACTTGATCGATTTGGATCAATCAAAAACTTTTGATAGGGTCGACCACCAATACTTGGAGGATATCGTCGTGGCGACCGGTTTTGGTCTCGTTTTCAGAGGCTGGATCGCTGCAATGTAGAGCGACATCTGTTCGGTGGTCAATGTGAATGGCCACCTATCGGAATCATTTAGCATCGCACGTTCTGTCCGTCAAGGATGCCCACTCTCACCCCTTCTGTACGTGCTGGCTCTCGAGCCATTGCTACGGAAGCTGGACGTTTCAAAGAGCATCCCGCGGGAACTAGGATGCGGAAGATTCGTGTCAGCTTATGCGAACGACATCACCGTAATAGTGTCGGACATTTCGGAAATCGAAGTGATCGGCGCTACCCTAAGAGAGTGCAAAGCGGTGACAGGAGCAAAGATTAACCAGAAAAAGTCAGTGGGCCTGCAGCTCAGCACCTGGAGAGGTAGGTCCATGCCACTCGACAGCGGAAGGACCGGTTAAATTGCTCGGGGTTTGGTTTGGTTCGGACCTCCAGGCAGACAAGAACTGGGAGGAGGTCACGAGCAGCGTGGTCAGTCTCACCTAGAAATGGGGCAAGAGGAAGCTGTCCCTGAAATGTTGGGTGGAGGTGGCGAATGCGTACATCGCTTCCGTCATCTACTACCGCCTGACTGTCGTCCGTTGTCCTGCTTCGTTGCTCATCAAGCTGGAGCGCTCACTCTTCTGCTCTCTGTGGAATGGACGCATTCTGTTTGTCAGACGGTCCATCTGCTGTCAGCAGCCGCTGAGTGGAGGACTGGGCATGTCGTGGCTAATGATGCGCTGAGGCTGCGACACCTCCAGCGTTTCCCTGACGGTGAGCAGGTATGGTCACGGTTTGCCAGACGGGAGTTTCAACAGCTCGTCTCATTGATGGAACTGCAATCCTCGATCAGGCTTAGTTCGAGAAAAGGTGCTTGGCACCTGGAGTATCGGAAAACGCTCACAGCCGTCTGCCAGTCGGGCAATGCGGTCTGTGGAAGTTTCACATTGGCATTCTATAGGGGATTATTGGTGGGCAAGAGCGACGACAGCCCGGAGAGACTGGGCGTTTGTGTGTGTGTGTGTGTGTGGGGGAATCAAATAGCTGATCTTTTCCGGTCGATATTTTATCGATCTTATCTGAATTTTACGCCAAGTTTATTATGCCCTTCAATCATAGATGATGCCCAAATTTCTGAAGCGTTTTTCTATAAGGGCACGCATTGCCGTCTGGTTAAGACGTACCTTGTGCAAGTGTCTTCTGCTGTAGCCTCGGATTTGTAATTGAAATTTAGCAGACAGAAAGTATAGAGGAACAAGTGGTGCGCATGCATTCGCGCTCGAGTCCTTACTCGTCACATTTATATAAGTTTATCTGAAGTGTATACAGGTTTAAAACTCTAAATCGAGTTGCGTCCCTTGTTTACTATAAAACTTACCGAAACCCATAAAAAAGTAAAATGAGATTTTATAAATGTCATGAATTAAAAAAATATTTTGATTAAATATTCCTTCCTTACAGCACTAAAATTTGCAGTTAGGTAAAAGCATTTTCAAAATATATTCACTTATTATAAAATGAGTTTAATTTAGCTTTAGTTGTTGACATTCACTTTAGGTCTTCGCCGAACTCAATTGAAATGAACGATAGCTACAGAGTTGTTTCCCTTATACTATAAACTGTACTTCGTAGTCTCGTCGTAAATTTGAAACCAACGGAATAAAGCACAGAATTAAAGTAAATAGAGATAGAATGAAATAGATGAAAATGTTATGAAATTAAAGATATTTAATCATAAAAAGGCTAGAAAAATCTAGTCGACGGATGATTCTGGTTAAAAGGAGTTGAACAACCATTAATAAAATTTGATGATGTAATTTAATAAATCTTTCTACTATAGGCACAGGAGCTGATATTTGAGGGGAGGAAGCAAGTCGATAACATCGACCCCCCAGGACTCAACTGGTACTTATTTTATCGACCCCCGAAAGGATGAAAGGCAAAGTCGACCTCTGTGGAATTTGAACTCAGAACGTAAAGCCGGAAGAAATGCCACTAAGCATTTTATCCGGTGTGTTAACGATTCTACCATCTCACGGATTTTAGTGTAATTTAATAATAAAGTTGATTAATTGAGATTAATACCATTAATACTCTTTTCTGCTAGTAGAATTCACGATTTTTAACGTAATTAAAATGGTAGTCTTGAAGTATAATATACAAATAGATATTCGTACTATGTTGGTGAATAGATGTGGTCACTGTTTGGATTTGGTAAATGGAAACTGTGTGGAAGCCCGTTCTCTCTCTCTCTCTCTCTCTCTCTATCTCTCTCTCTCTCTCTCTCTCTCTCTCTCTCTATATATATATAT
>JAOPUL010000002.1:49639258-49652833 GCA_027564515.1 Octopus rubescens | reverse complement strand
AGCCAAAAATAGACTGGAGTCTGGTGCAGCTCCCAAGCTTGCCAGTTTCCAGTCAAAACCGTCTAACCCATGCCTGCTTAGAAAAACAGACGTTAAAGGATGATGATGATGTTTGACATTTGAAATAATGGAATGTCTTTAGATGGTTCAAACCATGAGAGAAGAAAAGACATCTATAATATCCCTAAAAATACTTACGCAAAAAGTACCTGTGCCACGTATAGAGCACCTTTGCTGGAACCACGTAAAATGCATCCAGTAGATTCTGTAAAGTGGTTGATGTTAGAAAGGGCATTTAGCCATAGAAACCATGCCAAAACAGACAATTGGAGCCTAGTGCAGTTCGTCAGCTCCTGTTAAACCATTCAACCCATGCCAGCATGAAAAACTGACGTTAAATGAGCATTAACACTTTTCATGGGTAGATAATGCAAGAGAAAAAATAGAATATAAGCCCTTCATTTCCTATGGAGCATAGGCCATCTACAACTTTTCTCCAATGTTCTTAACTCTGGGCTTTTTCTACTTCTTTCCACTTTGATCTGCTTTTTCAGCTCTGATTTTGCTGCACCACATTATACATTCCCCCCCAAGTATTGAATTATCAATGCTTCTGTAAATATTTTTTTTTTTTTTTTTTTTAGGCAGGAATGTTGGCCCTATCCAAGCCCATTATCTCTGGGAAGGGGTGGTCTATATTAGTCTGACCTATATCGTTTGACCTGTCCAGCTCCCTACTATGAGCTTGTGCCCCAGGATCACAAGGACTTAATGCTTTCATTTAGTAACAGTTTCAATGCCCCTAGCCTATACCTAGATGAGGAAGACCCTAAAACATTTACATATACCCTGAAATGTGAAACAGCAAATATTGGCAAAGTATGGTATATTGATCACAACAGTTCTAATGTTGAAAACTCCAGGTGTTTGATTATTATTTCAAAAGAACCATAAGGCAAGTGTCTTCTACTATAGCCTTGAGGTGACCGAAGCCTTGTGAGTGGATTTGACAGATGAAAAATGAAAGAAACCTGTTGTATGTTTTTTTTATCTACATAACATTATAAACATTGTACATACTAATATATATATATATATGGTTCTCAGCATCTTTCCCTGAAGGGCATTTTACAGATATTCATTTGCATACCTCGCTACAATATTTTATTCCTAAGAAAAATTAGAGCCCCTTCTAAATGCTCAACACCTGCTGAGTTCACAATGCCCCCAAAAGAATTCTACTGACCAGGGTAAGAACCACACACACCTAGATAGACATCTTGCATGTGATACAAAAAAACAAAAAGGTTCAAACATTTGGAAAATTTTATGACCTGGAAAGAAAAGAAAAAAAGTCCCACCTCTAGTGAAAAAGAAAGATATATATATCTATATCTTAAAGGATGATGATAACCATACCTGCCTCTAAGTTTGCTTCCCAACCGCATAGCATACAGTGGAACTAGATTTAAGACCACCTTAGGCAAGTTTCTTCTATAGCCTCATGCTGACCAAAACCTAGAGTGGATTTGGTAGACAGAAACTGAAAGAAGCCCATTCTGTCTTAAGCCTCCACGTGTGTGAATATTTGTACCTGTTCGCCCCATCACTGCTTGGTGTATTAACGTCCCCATAATTTAGCAGTGTGGCAAAAAAAGAGACCAATAGAATAAGTTCCAGACTTAGAAGAAAAAAAAAAGAGAAGGGGGGGGGGGGATTTGTCCAACTAAAATTTAAGGCAGTGCTCCAGTCGTTAGACTGGGGTGATCATATGTGGGTGCCCCTTCTCCTTGCCATTGCGTATTTGCCAATAACCATCACTGCCTTTCCATTGATGTCCTTTATTTCCGATATTGTGAAAATAGCTCCGGTCATGGGGGGGGGGGGGGTTATCTTACTTGGAAGCAGGTGAGGGTTGACAACAGGAAGCGTCATAATCTGCTTCAACAAATACTATCAGACTCATGCAAGCATGGAAAAATAGCACAATGATATAAAACACACACAAGAGTGTGTCTATTAGCCACTCACCAACTAATTTTTTTAAAAAAAAAGTTAATCTAGTCCAAAAGGTAGAATACAATTTATTCCACTATTTAATTAAAGTATTTGCCAACAGACCACTAGTTTCCCTGGATTTTGCTTTATCATAATTACCTGTATGCAATGCTGAAAGACGGGTTCTACAAATAAGACCCCTCCTACAACCTTTTAATTTATAAAAAGTGGAGATCACATATGCAACAGATGTAGGGCTACAGTAAATTGCATACAAGCATGAATGAATTCAGATTTTTCTTCTAAACCAAGATTTCTTCTTTTAGACAATAGGGCAAGATTTGGTTTCTATTTCTAGTAGTTGGATCATCAATCCAAAGACAAACCCTAAAAGCAAAATATAAAAAATTTAATTTACCCCCCCCCCCCCCCACCCAGGAGGCTGATCAGATGCTTAGGGTTCAGTAATCTTCAGAGCAAAATAAGTAGATAAATAGTTAAGTGTGTTATCTCACCTCCAACTAAATATAAAGAGCAAGTTGGTCATTAATTATGTATTTAAAGCACATGTCCATGTTTTCACAAAGATACCAGTAATGTAAGATGAGTCACAAGTACATGTTTGTTTATGAAGAGCTTTAGTGAAGAAATAAAATAAAAACTCAAAGGCTGATCAATATCTTTTATTATTATTATTATTATTATTATTTTTCATTAAGTACAACCACATGTTCATTATCACTTAAATGAACTATGATGTAAATGGTGGTCGGTAAACCAGCAGTGATATCACATGCCCTAACAGACCAGCTTAATACATCACAGCATGTTAATTGCAGCCAGACTTTGCTGATAGTATTCTCAATGATATTCAAAATTTACATGCCGTCCTATATAAAAATGATCTCACGTTCCCAAATTTTTTTTTTTAAAAAAAACAAAAATAAAAAAAAAAAAAAACGAAAAGTCTTACAGTAAAAAAAAAAAAAATCATGGTTGCTCATTTTATAAAAAAAATTACAATCTCGCAATAATCAAAAAATTAAACATGTGTTGATATCACATGAAGTTGAAAAAATAAATACAGAGTACTGCAAAAATGGAAATAAATAAATGTGTGAATGAATCCCATTCCTTTAGTGCAGAGAATCCCTGATTCTCGAGATCTGGACTGCAAGAAATAACAGCTGCCCTACAAAAATCAGGGGGCAGTATGACTAGCTTGTCCTTAACATTAGTGGGCTTTAAAAAAAAAAATGAAAATAAATCACTGGGTTTTTGTCCTGAAAGGACAGGGACAAAATATTTATGGGGAAAGGGAAAATTCAAGTCTGGGGAAAGGGGGCAAAGCGTATACATACTTTATATATACATTTATATATACATATATCAAATACCTACCCACCGTAACTATTGTTTACCGACCATCTTAAAAAAAGGCCCACTTGTGCGAGATGCACTTTCAAAAGCTACTAAATTTTATTATTTGTTGATTTACTATTCTTTCAAACAGCATTTTTAATAGTTTCTTTTTTTTTATTTATTAAATAATCTTCATTATATTTAAATGCTATTGTAATAATTTCAGCACTTTACATATAAAATTTTTTTTTCTTCATATTTACACAAGTCCAAAGAAGGCATAAATCGCTTTACTGTCTCTGGTCTGATAATGATACATGAAAAAAAAAAAAAGTGAAAAATGGAAAATGCTCTGTTTGTTTCCTGTAGCACTCATGTATTTGGAAGTCAATGAATTTTTTTTTTTTCTTTTTCAGAATATATCTTTCACTCCTTTTGTAGTGATAGTAGAACTAAATGAAAGACACAGTATTTGAACAATATAAAAAAGATTATTTTTGTTTTGAATGGAAAAAATAACACCACCATAACACTCATTCTGATCTTAAGCAACACAGTCAACTTAACTCTCACACACCGCAGACACAAGTGGACCATGATTATTTAAACTTATTGGTAACTTGTAAATGTCCCTCAATGAAATATTTTAATGGAGATTTTGTAAGGAGGAAGTTTGTATGGTTTCTTTGGGGAGGGCAAAGGGGAGAATAAAATCTAGGTTTACGGGATAATTTGTAATTTACATAAATGTATGCGCCAAATGGAATACTTACATAATGACTGCTTGGTTTGGAATTGAAAAAATGTAAGAAAATTAATGGAATGTACATTTTCTTTTAAAGAATAAAAAAAGAAAACCACCTGTTTTAATAATTTAGAAATTATCTTAGTGCGTTCAGACAGCTCCACAACTCACATTAGGGCCTCTCTGCAGCATTACAAATGGGACACAAAACTTACCTTTTTATTTGCTTGTTTATTTGGGATCACACCAGTTAGCTGTGGAAGTGGAGTTGGAAGGAGGGGGGTGGGCAAGTACAGCTGCAACAACCTAGCACTTTCAGCAGGCAACTGCTAACTACCAACACAGCAGCAACCAAATTTTACTCTGAAAATTTGATGGGAAAAGTAAAAAATACAGTTGCTGCTGGGACATTTTGCAGCCTTGCCAGCAATAATAAAGGCTTCAAATGTTTGCAATGGCTCGAGAAGCTTAGCCACTGACATCAGCCACTAGAGACATGTTAAAACGGGAGGAGGAAGAGGCGGCAACAGTGGTACAGTAATATAAAACAAAAACAAAGGGAAAAAAAACTAGCTGGTGTCCTTGTAGCTTGTCATCTGATAGCTTTAACAAAGTCCTTCAAAGTACGACTTCATTTCAGTAAGTCTTTTCTTTCATATGTTTACGTATTTATGATATGCTTTTCCGTCAGTGTTTTCAGGGGAATGTATATGCACCCTGTAATCAGAACACCACGAACAAGTTCTACACCAAAGTGGGTTTATAAAAAAAAGATTTTTAATCACCTTACTTTTCAATTAAAAAAAAAATTCAAGGGATTTGGAATTTTTCGTTTTCTTTCCAAAGTCCCCAACTATTCTATATCATCAGTAAATGCAATTATTTTTAAAATTTGGGTAAAGTTTAACTTTACCCAGAGATCTGGATATCATCAAAAAAAAAATTTAAAAAGCATCGACTTTTTTTTTTTTTTGATATCATAGAGGCACACGTTTTGATACTGTCAATGGCAACATGTAGAAAAGAGGTGCAGACAGAATAAAAAAAATAGAATAAAAAAAATTTTTTATGCCTTAAGGGCTTCCAAATTTAATACAGCATGCCTTACAAACAGGCACAATGCAACTGTACAATGTTTGTTGAAATTTAATCTGTACACTTCAGCAAAAAAGATTGCTGCAACAATTATTTCAACATACACGTATTTTTTAGTATTTTTTTTTTTTTGTCATTATTATTTAAGTAAGTTCAGGAGTAGCCAAACTGACGTACAAGAATGAGCTAGCTACCTGTAACAATGCTACAATGTTGACACACCAACAGCTCAGCAATCCATGTTCCCCATTTTAATGTTTTTAAAGAAAAGGAAAGGGAAAAGCCTTGACAGAAGAAAATTGTTTTGCTTTAGATTTTCAGTTATTGTTTTGTTTTGTTTTGTTTTTCTTTTACCTTAGCGGGTTAACTCAAGAATTGGGTTTTCTTTCTTGTAAACTGCACCTCAACAAAATGTGATTTGCAGTATATGACAGGACGGCATATATACCTTTGTTTCTTATTTTTTTTTTAACAATTTATTTTCATTTTTTTTTTTCCATTTTTTAACCATTGTAGTCTGGCTAACTCTGGGAAACAAGGTGTAGAACCAGCAGAAACTATAAATTGAATCTAAAGTTTTTTTTTTTTTTAATGAATTATTTTTTTTAAAGAATAGAATTCTTTTTCAAGGTTTTTTTTTTTGTCCTTGATTTCAGAATTTTGGAAATAATTATCCAACTTACAAGATTTGATAAGAGGATAAAAAAAAAAGCATATATGTGTGTATATATATATATATATACATACATATATACACACATACAATGCTAAAGAGGATAAATCCTCCAATACAAACAACAGTGAATCAAGATGTGCTTTTTTTTTTTTTCTTTTTTTTTTACAATAGGAATCTAGTAATTCATAACAGTATTGAATAACTTTAAGAAAAAAGTGAATGAAAAAGCTGGAAATGTACCTTTCTTCTGCAATGAAAAAAAGTAAACTGTGACAAAAGAAAAAATATTCCAAAAATAAGTAGAGAACATCTAAAAACAAATTATAATACAGTCTGAAAGGGAAAAGGGTGAAGCCAGTAACATACAATGGGATTTTTATCCAATCATAATAAAAAGGGAAAAAAATAAAACAATGGGAGAATCATACATAAGCTAACACTGGCAGACAAGAAAATGATTAGTGAGTAGTCAAGTGAGTGCAAAATTTGCAGCTAAAAGTTTCATCACTACATTCATAACCATGCAGGTTTCAATTCTAACCAAACGTGGTTGATGAGAGATAGAGAGGAAAAAAAAAAAACTGTCACATCAGATAACATAGATACATAAAATTTCTAAATGTCTACCAACACAAAAGCTTAATTTGGCCCACAAAAAGACCAACAACAGAAATATTGTTCGTTATTCTCAAGAAACTAAATTTTTTTTTTTTTTTTTCTTTAAAGAATTTTTCCTATTAAAAATTTTAACTTTTTTTTTTTGTGTTTTCATCGATTGTTTTTAAAACAAACTTTTTCTTTTCAGCCAAATGTTTCCTGAACAGAATTTATCTGGTCACTGGTTCTACGTTGGTGTTTACCCTGTATTTAAAGTCCCGCTACAAAATGTGGTTGGTTTCTTAGTTGTGCTTTAAGAGCTGTTGGTCTAATTGCCCCACCAATCCTGGACTGGCTGGGCATAGGATCCACCGTATGAGCCTCCATAGCCATTAATTTGCATGCAGTTGTACGGGTTGAATCCTGGGGTGCTGTAATTCACAGCTCCAGTAGGTTTCGCAGCCTTCTGGGCAGGTTGACGGTAATCCCGACCTCCAAAAGATGTAGAAGCTCTGAAAATTAAATAAAATGGTCAATTAATATTATCCAAAATAAAACTCGACAATCATAAAAAATACTTAAACTAACCCATATTATCTTTTACCTCTTGAACAAAAACCTTAAAAATTTAATCCCACATGTGGCTGTGTGGTAAGAAGCTTTCTAGAGTTCAGTACTACTGCACTTGGGCAAGTGTCTTCCACTACAGCCCCAAAACAACCAAAGCCTTGAGTGAATTTGAACAAAGCCCTTGTGTGTGAGTATTATATCTGTGTCATTCTCTACTACCACTTCAAAACTGCTTTTAGTTTGTTTATAGGCTCCATACTGAGCAGTTCAGCAAAAAGAGACCGATAAAATAAGTACCAGGGTTAAAAATAACAGGATAGATTTGTTCGACCAAACCCTTTAAAGTGGTGTCCCAGCATAGCTGTAGTCCAATGACTGAAACAAGTAAAAGCTATATAGCACCTTAACTCATTGCCAACCTACCCAATGTAGCCTGAAACTTCGTTGTTACCAACATACGACAATGCTACCCAAAACTTTACATGGTCCTAGATTACCAGCCCACCTGTAATTCCACTTTATTTTATATTGAGACTATCTATCAACAACCTTCTTGAACTTATACATACACTGACTTATATACATACACTTATCATACATACACTGACTTTGCACATCCAGCAGAGCATGCTAACTTCATTTCTTTCAAGTCTTCGCATATCCCCTGTGTTCACGACCCATGTTTCATAAACATGTATTGCTATTTGTACACAAATATTCAATCTGCCTTTCACTGAGAGAGAGATAGGTCTTTTGCTATTAATAGATATTTGCTCTGAACTTTCTCCAACTAGTCCTTATTCTAGCATCTATATTTTCAGAATACCCCTCTCCACTATTAATTAGGTCTCCTTGGTAATATACTAGCTACTACCTCTAAGGATCCTGGTAGGCACTCCAGGAAATCTATTTCCCTGATTTGCTCTTAATGGTTATTGCTCCTATGCATTGATCACACATATAGTGATAACATTTTTCTAGATAAATCCTTGCTGTTTATCACTGGACAATCTTGTGTGAAATTTACACTTTGAAATTATTTCAGAAACAATTGTTTTTTTTTTAGATATTTCTCTTCAAAACTTTTCAGAAGAAAGTGGACCCAACGAAGTCTTCCTTCAATTCTTTTATTGAAATATTTGATATCTGCAGGAAACAAGTCATTACACAGAACAAGAGAAATAGGAAGACGGGATATGGTTTTTACATGCCTGGACAAAAACCTGGGTTTTTTGGGGATTTTTTATAAACATAATGGACATAAGGAACTGCCAAGATTACCAACTCCTAGAGGACAAAGCCTTTGATGTCTTGCTTACAATATAATAATCAAAGTGCCACGTAAAAAGAAACTCATGGCAGTGCACGTAAAAAGCACTAGCGCCAAGGGTCCTGTGCCGGTGGAACATCAAAGCACTCAGCACACACTGTGAAGTAGTTGACATTAAGAAGGGCATCCAGCTGTAGAAACCAAGCCAAATCAGACTGGAACCTGGTACAGCCCTCCAGCTTGCCAGTATGGAAAACGAAGATTAAAGGATTGTGATGATGTTCGATCATCAGCATCTTCCAGAATGTTTTTACTACATTCTTGGAGTGATTGGCGTTAAGAAGGGCATCCAGCTGTAGAAACCAAGCCAAACCAGACTAGAGCCAGGTACAACTCTCCGGCTTACCAGTTCCAGTCAAACAAATCGGATGCTAAATGAGTTTTTTGCATGTAATGACTGCAGTATACTAGTATATGGGGAAGGTAAATAGTAAATGGTAGAATATAAATGCCAGATACATTCCCACCAATATATGCCAGTGAAAGTGCATCGCCTAGTGGTTAGGCTTTTGGATCCATGAATGTATGGTTATGGAGCAAGCAGGCATTGTGTCCTTGGGCAAGGCACTACTTCCTGCCTCTCCAATTCATTCAGCTGAAAGTCAAATGTGCTGCCCAGTTGCACCTTACAGGATATTAGCCACAAACTTTTGAAATCATGTCAACTTCCAGTTTCCATCTACCAGATTCATTGGTGGCCCACAGGGCTATAGTAGAAACTTTCCAAGGTGCCATGCAGTAGGACCGAAGTCGAAATTAAGTAGAAAAAGCAATCTTAATGTGTATATACACATCTAATATTTATATATCAAATTTTATACATTGTTTTCTCTTTTATAGTTACCCATGAAGGGAGAAACTGAGTAATTATATTAATGAAGCTGCATTTAGTGTGTCATCTGAATCGATTTCAGTTTGTAATTTTCGTCAAACATTGAATGCATTGATGCACTTTCAATATAAAATAGAATGAAAAATTGGAATTCATCAATCTAATACTGTGCACAATTCTATACTACAATTGTTATATTTCCCAGTCAAATATTGGCTAATAACTCAGATGGTGATGTTAAAACAAAAATTTAAATCTATATTTCACTGAATTTGCCTGTAATTAGTTTTGCAACAAATTCCGAAGATAAGCCTGTTACAAACAATTACATCAATACATAAAAATTGTTTGATGTATTAGAAAGTTTTAGCTGTTTTACAAAGCCAGTCTAAGTTCCCAATTATTTCCAAATTTCCAGTATTTTAGTTAGAAATACGGTAAGACAAGGATTAAGAAACAAAATAAAAGCTACTTGGCTATCAACATTAAAGCCTAAAAATACATACTGAGTCACAAGTTAAGCTGTTATGTCATTTATCAGCCTGAGGTAAAATTTTTAAAGGAATTTTAAGTCATTAAGCCAAGAGAAGTAACATTAATGCACAATACTTTTCAGGGCTTCCAACACTGGTGGAAAGGAGGAGGTTACTCCCTAGAGAGGATATGATGCTTGCAACAGAGGCCTCACCCAGGTGCTGGTGTTAAATAGGACGACAAATAAGGTCTACCAGCCCAAAAATAGGAATCGATGGGCTGGCACTGGTTGTCTAACAAATTTCACTCACAATGGTTTGGGAGAAGACACTTGCCCACACTCAATCAGGTTTTAGTAACCAATCCCCATGTAAATAAGAAATTAAATTCATCCTTGCATAAAAATTGCATAATGTTTACTGTTTATGAATTGGGTTATTTCACATAAGATGCAAAATGAATCATGAGAGACAAGAGAAATTGAACTTAAATAGAGAATTTATATAAGTTTTAAATAATTTATAGCTGCTAATTATGCCTGCCATTCAAAACATGCAAGCGCACGCAGTGCATGTGTCTGCATGTAAACATTTCATTCTTTCAGCATTCGAAAATAGAGAAAAATCCTTGAGTCTGATTAGAAATTCTTAGGTGAAGTTGTGATAAAAGAAACAGACTGCTGGCAATTAGAAGGGCTGTAAAAATGTCTCAGTCACAACCACATTAAATACCTGAAAAAACAATGCCACTGATAGGATTAAAGAAGACATAAGCACTGAACTCACTTTCTTCCAAGAGTAGTAGTACCACGCCTCATGCCCCCTTGCGGCCTTGAATCATAGGCTATTGATTCCAACCAAGCCGGGATTTCCTGTTTAGCTTCATCCAGCAGCTCCAAAAGATCCCTGACGACATTCTTATTTTTATCATTGAAGAAGCTGGTGGCAAGACCTGAAGAATATGAACGAATAAGGATAAACAGTGATCAAAACTAAGTTAATCTGAATTTATGTTTTTACACTAATGTGTAAAGTTGGTTAACATGTCTAACACTCAAAAAGGGGCCAATTCTTTTTTTTTTTTAACAAGCAACTTGAATAAAATTCAAAGCATAACAGCTGAATAACGTCTCAAAATCTGTTTCTCCATGCTACCATGGGTTCGATGGAAACATTTAAGGCAGTATGTTATGGTCAATTCTCCATGTTACCAACCCTTACCTGTTTTACAAGTATTGCTTTTTTTTTTCATTTTCACTAACCCTCTAAAGTGCAGAGTAACAGGACATAATGCCAACAAGGAATGTTAAGCACCACTGTTTTGCTCAGGTGTTGTTGACAAGGGAAGATACAGAATGTCAACAGTTGCATATACATGCAAAAAGACAGACAGGACTGGCCTAGTTTGTCAGTCAATTCCACTCACAAGGCATTGTTCAGACTGAGGCTGTAATAGAAGACTTGCTCATGGGTCATGCAGGGAGAGAGAACTCAAATCCACATGGTTACAAAGCAAATTCCAAAACCATACAGCCATGCCTATGTAAAGTGTTCAAGTGCATCTTTTGTTTTGACACCAAATATCAAATATATTTCATGTAAGGAACATGTAAAGCAGTAAGAGAATGAAGGAACCTACTGATTTCATTAACGAACTTTGTATATTACATCTTGTTATGAATGATAAATTGAAACCTCAATTACACGGTACATTACATTTACGACTCAAAAATACAAGATGTGCAATTTACACAAGTATAAAGCTTACCAAGAGGTATTAGGTGTTTGTTGTATGAAAGATAACTTGAATGTTATTTACATATAATATTTGTATAAACTGAATGTAACCTATTATTATGTGAAAAGTATCAGCACAGTGGAAACCTCAAACTTGGTGCTCCATGAATTTAACTTTCTCTTAGTTCTTGCCCACTATACTGCTTGGAAGAAGAATAGAAACAAAATTACTTCAGCCAAAATACAGCAAATGCTTCCTTGTCAGATGTAGCATACAATCAGGATATCTTGTGGCAAAAGTATATTTTATGGAAGTAAAATTTATAAAGATAAGAAAAGATCGAAGTTGAAGGAAAAAAGAAATCAATACATAAACTAGGACATTTAATAATTAACCCTTTAGTATTTAAACCGGCCATATGAGGCCCAAATAATCTACATGTTTTTTATGTTCAAACTGACACCTACCCTACAATGTGATTCTGAAACTAAACGATCACATTATCGAAATATTAAAGTTACAAGATAATGCAAGATTAATTCAAAACAATGTGAATGAATAAGGATTACGTATGACAGAGTAATCTGAATGCTTTAAATGTACCTAATTATAAATGACAAATTTTGTAGCATAAAAAAAATGGAAACTCCAATAAGATAATTGGGTAAGTAGTGTCAGTGGGAATATATCTATATTTTCCAGCCCAATTTAGTATATCTCTTTAGCATTTAAACCAGCCATATCTGGCCCAAATATTTTATCTGTTATGTTCGGGCTGACCGTATCTGGCCTCACACCTACCCTACAATGTCATTCTAAAATTAAACAATTACATCAAAATCTTGAAGTTACAAGATAATACAAGATTAATTCAAAACAATGTGAATGAATAAGCATTAAATTTGATATACAGAATGCATTCCAAAATGTAAATGGAAGAGATAAAATAAATGTAGTCAAAGCTTACCCAAGTTTCCGACACGTCCTGTACGTCCAATACGATGAACATATTCTTCAATATCACTAGGTAGATCGAAGTTAATAACATGACGTACATTTGGAATATCAAGACCCCGAGCAGCAACCTAAACAAAATATTTTCATTATAATGTAAATAAATTTTGTATTACAAGGCAGCTAGTGAGTGAAGGTTTGTCTAAACAAGTATAATGGAGACTTTTAAAAAGACAAGGTAGTATTAATTGACCCTTTAAATACCAGTGACTTTCATGTTACATAACATAGAAGTCAATGGATAAGTTTCACATTCCATTTTACAGCAAGATTTTCAGGAACACAACACTTCTGAAATGTGGAAGCTGCTTGCACTTGAAAAGGTTCCAACTCCTTGAAACAAAATAGACATTAAAGATTCAATGTTTTTCTTTTTTTAATCATTTACTTTAAAACAACACCGCTTAAAAACTAACCCTTTCAATACAAACACAAACCATATCACATGTGCCTGAATTTTGTTAATCAAAATACAAACTGACACTACATTAGTGATTAGATTATTTCACTAGGTAAACATTTGTACAAAGTCCAACATTGCCACTGTGTGAATTTTCTCAAAATTCAGTTATTTTTCCTTTATTTTTAACCCTTTAAAAATTATATCAGCTTTAGATTTAGTAAAAGTGATTCAATGCCAAGGGTTTTTAAATGCAGCACATAAAATTCACTACACAAAAGTAGTTTGAACACAAAGTATCAATTTCTGATTAAAAACAAATTAGCTGCCGGTGGTGAAGTCAAATGATTTCCAGAAAGAGAAGGGGTGGGGGAGATGTCTCAATGCCCATTAATTATTTAGTCTTGTTAATCCTAATTCACATATTCCATGTAGTAATAGCAGAGATTAATCGTTACGCAAAATGTAACAAACAGGGATTAGGAAACTATTTTATAAAATACTTTTACTTTCAGATTTACTGCCATTTTTAATTTCTTATTACTCGTAACAAATTTACTCTAGATGAGTAAAATTCTTAATTACATGAGTGTACTACTATATCATCATCATTTAATGTCTCTTTTTCCATGCAGGCATGGGTTAGACGGTTCGACTGGAAACTGGCAAGCTGCACCAGACACCAGTCTATTTTTGGCTTGGTTTCTACAGCTGGATGCCCTTCCTAACGCCAACCACTCCAGAG
>JAOPUL010000002.1:49603026-49613589 GCA_027564515.1 Octopus rubescens | reverse complement strand
AAGATGCCACGCAGTGGGATTGAACCCAGAACCATGTGGTTGGGAAGCAAGCTTCTTACCACACAGTCACGCCGCGCGAACAAATCTCTAAATGATATCATTTCATGAGTTATTTTCCGCTACAGTCTGATTACGAAACAACCTGATCGTTACATTTCACTTGTATGTTTAATGCTTCACGGAGGAGGATCCTTTTTGTATATCAAGGAAGGATTCACTTTTGGTTCCTCTCGTCAAATATGAAATACTTAGACAATTTTGTATTTCTGAGATGAGGAATTTATATGATGTCTACTCTTTATATTAGTAGGATTGGTGTTCTAATCTTGGTTGTTGCTTTCACTACGTTTCGGCTGTTGTACGTTGGGGCATTCTATGGGTAATTCACATAGATTAAATTGAAACAAAAATGTTACAAAACGCAGAGAGCGGAATGAGAACAGTGTACCCACCGCCCTCCCCGTGGATCAAATAAAGGATTAGGTTCGAAATTCCGATACAACACCGAGTACAACACAAAACACCAGAAGAAGGCTGGAATGTACAACAGCCGAAACGTAGTGAAAGCAACAATCAAGATGACACCAATCAGACTAATATAAACGAGATGCACAATGAAATACTTAAACCTAATCAAAAGAAATGTTTCTTTAAAACTGAGGATAAAGCATGCAGTGATTCTCGAGTCACTCGGCTTCGAATTTCATCTGTCTGCAACAAATTCTAGTCAGTTGCGTTTCTAACTATCTTGAGAAAGATATGAACCTCACCTTTACCTGTCTCAACCTGAAATTCTATACTTATCTTTGAAATTAATGGTAACTTCTTACGTACTGAAGTAAGTTTAGATTTAATCTATGGGAGTTGTAAATTATGAAGAAACCTGAGCCATTCAGTGTGGTACCAGGACTGTACGAGAGTATAGTCACTAGAGTATCCTACCTTTGGTGTGCTCTTATGCCAAAGTAAGAAAATAAAATGTTAGCTGTTAATGCGGTGGTAGAAGTAACTGAAATGGTAGAGAACTTTGTGTGTGTGTGTATATATATATATCTTTTTACTTGTTTCAGTCATCAGACCGCGGCCATGCTGGGGCACCGCCTTGAGCTTTTAGTCGAATGAATCGACCCCAGTACTTATTGTTTGAAGTCTGGTAATTATTCTATCGATATATTTTGCCGAACCGCTAGGTTACGGGGACGTAAACTAACCAACACCGGTGGTCAAACGGTGGTGAGGGGGGACGACAGACACAAGGGGACACACACACGCACACACATACATATATACGACGGGCTTCTTTCAGTTTCCGTCTACCAAATCCACTCACAAGGCTTTGGTCGGCCCGAGGCTATAGTAGAAGACATTTGCCCAAGGTGCCACGCAGTGGGACCGAACCCGGAACCATGAGGTTGGGAAGCAAGCTTCTTACCACACAGCCACGCCTGCGCCTATTATTTTCAATATAAATTTACATGCATATTGAACATATATGTAGTTTTGTAAACAAGGATCTTTCTGAAGAACAAACCAAGAAAAGGCTCAAATACACTAGTTTCATCTGGGTTTTGCTAATTTGTCAAGAGTATCTATTCCATTCCACTCTAGAGAAAAATAAAGCAGATTACAGATACTTATAATACTAATAGTAACCTCTTTCAATGCTATCATGAACAGATAAATCTCCCTCCTCAAGGTGCACATGTCCTGGGGCACATAACGCTCTTTAGATGCTATAGGAGCAGAACCTATAAAAACAAATTTATAAGTTTCCATCAACTGGGTTTTCTTAAAAGGAATTGGAAAATAAACTTGAAGTAAAACAAAACAATATCACAGAACTATGCTCAAATAACTATTCAATTAGAAATAAATTCTGAAAAATCTGAATTAATTTCAAAAATATTAAATATCTTTAATCTATCTTTTAAAAAAAAAAATGAACAGTATTGACTTTAAAATTTATCTTTGAAAGGTATTAACTGTCATTCTTTCAATTAATTGACAAAATGATGAATTTAGAGAAAAATAAAATATTTAATTCAAAATAAACAGTTCAAGGATGTGTTTATGCCGGCTATTCAGATAGTGAAAATTTCACTAATTTCACTTAATGCCTTTACTCTATGGCAGTAAGTTTAGTTAACTACAGTACTGAGACAGCATGTGTGAATATTAAAATAATTGGCAAATGTTACTCAGCATTTTTGCTAAACTGTTGTTGGCTTCTTTACCTCTCTCTCTCTATTGAGCAGAACAGATTAGAGACTTTTGACTTGTTATAATCAGCAAAAACATAAAACTAGTCTAGCCAAGCCATTCTCTAGCCCATTTTGCAGAGAGCCATGTGGTTTAAACCTGTGTTTGTACAATATTAAATACATGTTTGACATAAACATCTAAATTTATTCACATGTAAATAATGCATCCACAAAAAGACATGGGTGTATGTATATATAAGCATGTATTTAAGTTGAAAATGTTTTGTATATTCTTAGTGTAAAAAAACAATTACACTTTAAATGTGAATATTACCCAAACAAAAAAGTCTTTAAAATTATTGATTTTATAATGAATGAAACCAAAATGCTGAAAGAAAGAAAGAAAAAAAAAAACATTAAAGCTGTTAAACTTTACACATTACAAATACTTCATGGAAGCTTTTTTTTTTTTAATGATCAAGACTGAAGAGTGAATTATGATGCTGCCCCCTTTATCATCTGGGATTCCACAAATGAAAATTATCTAAAGGTATGAAAATCTGCCCCCAAAATTGCAATAACTAAAAAGTGATCCACCCACCTCTATTTCTCCGGTCATCACCAGGTGGAGGAATCAAATCTCTTTCAACGCTATCATGAACAGATAAACTTCTCTCCTCATGGTTGCGCAGGTGCGGGGGCACATAACGCTCTTTAGGTGCTGAAGGAGCAGGAGGAGGAGGAGAACCTATAAAAACAAATTTATAAGTATTCCATTAAATTGGGCATTCTTAAAAAGAATGGAAAAATAAACTGTTGAAGCCAAACAGAAAACAACAGAATATCACAGAATTAAGTCAATGCTTAACTAACTCTGAAAGATCTGATCTACTCTCAACAGTATTGAAATATATTTAACCTGTCTAAAAAGAAAAAAAAAAGTAAAACATTAGCATTAACTTAAAAATTTATCTTTGAAAGGTACAAAAGGTCATTTTAGAACTGTTTTTAAGTATCTACAGTTAAATTTTAATTTTCATAGCGAAAAGAAAATTACATCTGAAGGATTCCAATAATTTTAGTTCAATGAACTGTTTATGCCAGCTATTGATTGCTTCGGATAGCAAAAGTGCTGAATGGTTAAATTACGAATTTAAAGCCTCAAAAATCTAATTTAACCTATGCTAGGAATTTAAATTAAGCTCTTACATCATATTCACACAAAATATATGAAACCATCTCAAAACACTCAAGTATAGTCATATTAATGGACATGCATTCGAGACATTTCCAGGTTTTTTGGTACAGGTTAGTTTAACACCTTTCAAAAGTAGCACATGGAAGAATTTTATTTTTCTCTCTTTGTGAGATAACTTTCTATAATACACTTTCTAAAAAACAATGCACTGGAAGTATTTCTAAACCAAACATCCAAATATCAATATCCTTTTTTGACACGTAGTTTACCACCAATATTCCCACATACAAGTTTCTGCCAGATCTTTTCTCCTGGCTTTCGGCAGAATAGAAAGGGAGAATGACCAATATGATAAAAGAGAATAATTGTGAGAATATTTAGCAGCAGGTGGAAAACCAGTCCAACAGCAAACAACAAAACTTCACTCTAGACAGTCCATTATTAATTAATAAATTAAAACTTGATTAGAGAAAGTCCTTTCAAATTTTGAAAAGGAAACAACTGTTCCAGAGATAAGGTCATCTGCAGTTGTTTAAATCCCTTTGAGAAATCTTCCATCACACATCAAATCACAGCAAACATTTATCTTAATACCTAAATAAAAAAAAAGCAAATACATCATTTTTCAATGTTATAATGCAACATTCAATTAGAATAAACAGTATACTTTACCCAAAAAAATGCTTCAAATGAAATTTTAACCTTCTTAGAAAGTAATCCATTTATAAATTACTGTTAACATATTCCTTTTATGTTAAACTAAGGAAGGAAAGTGCAGGAACTAACAGGAAGAATTACTAAGCAAGATTAGTTTTTCTAATGTTCAGCTTCGGAGTATAAAATCTAATATCTGAAGAAAGATGGAATGAATGTGGTATGGTGTTCAGCATAAAGTTCAAGATTTAAAGAGTAGAGCTGACAGGCAGAAGACTGTAAAGGTGGATGCAAGGAATTGGCAACTTGAGAGTAAATATGTTTAATTGCATGGATTTAATCATGTTTGCATATATATATATATATATATATATATATGTATATATATGTACACACACATACACACACTATATATATATATATGTGTATATATATATATATATATACACACACATACACACACTATATATATATATATGTATATATATATGTATATATATATGTATGTATATATATGTATATACAATTTTAGGTATATTTGTAATTTTAAAAAGAAAATCAAGTTTCTAGTCCTAAAAATTAAAAGGATGCAGACAAGTAAAAATGGTGAATCAATGGAACTTTAATATGGCTATTTGTTCATGAATAACCAACCAGCTAAGCAATCCTGTGAATGTTTTTTACCTATAACTGCATAAATGTAAAATATTACAAAAGAATTATTTCTGATGTTTTCCATTCATGAAAGATGTACAGAATTGAAAGTTAATGAGAAGGATGTCAAAAGAAAGTCTAAGAATTTAAGATGAGCAAATGATATAGAATTGTGCCAGAAGGGAATTAAATAGATCAACATATAAGGATGTTATTGATCTAAAACATTTGAAATTTAAAAAGGAGGAAAAAAAAAAATCATCCACATTAACCTAAAACTGGAGTAGAATCATTTAACATCCTCTTTTCCATGTTTTTTTTTACATGGATCAGAGTTTATTTGAGGCAGATTTTCAACAGCTGGATGCCCTTCCTGTCACCAATCCTCACCTGTTTCCAAACAAGGTAAATACTTCCCGCCAAGGCCAGATGCTCTCGCAGCATATTGGCAATGAATGATACTTGTATGAGTGACAACTATCATGTGATGTCAAGACAAGGAGATAGACTGACACCCACATACAAGCTTCCTTCAGTTTCAGTCTACCAAATCTACTGACAATGCTTTAGTTGGCCCAGGGCTATACTAAAAGATACTTGCCCAAGAATCTTAAAAATGAAAAGGATCTTTAAAATCAGATAAACTAAATTTAAAATAGCAAAAGTATTGTATTTTACATTCCTTGACTAAGTATTTGCCCAAATTAATAATGGTTTTTCCAAATCAAGTCAATTAGTGTTAATGACATGTTTTTCAAAATTAAATGGAATTGTGTTATGACTCATTTCATAGAATTATTTTCAGTATGTTTTTTGCTCAGAAAAATTATAATAATGCTAATTATGAAAGAAATCAAAGACTAGTCATGCCCCATGACCTGTCCATTAATCTAACCTGCTCCCTAAGACTTTAGAAAAGATACCTATTGATTCTACACTGACGAGGGCAACCCTTTTTATAAGATACAAAAAGGAGTTACACCTTAAATATGTTCATTTTTCTAGAAATTAATGAAGTCCAATAAATTGGTATATTCATTCTTTAAGTCTCATTGTATACTACAGTAAAGTAGCATATGTATTAAGACCAAGACATTTTAAATAAAATAAAATTACTCCTTTTCACTGCTACTATTGTCTTACTTTATTTCTTTTATTTCATTATTTTTAACAATAGTAATCTAGAGAATTGGCACAGTGGTTATATTTATAAAAGTATGCTTACAGGAACCATTAAATCAAGGATGGGTAAAGAATAAGTTCTAACACCATTGTGCACACAGATGTCCAGTTACCTTAGTCAATCTGACTAAATAGTGTCATTAAATTAATATAATGTCCAAGTTTGCAGAGCTTAGAAGCTGTACTACTAATCAATAAAAAGGAAAAACTGTAATAGTAATTATTAAAGCAATGTCTTCTATATTTAATATTTTGATTCTAATTTACACTGAATCAATTTTACCACCCTTCAGAGTATACCGATAGAATTTTGGAGTAACAAAAACCATCAGGTTATATCAATTTGATGATTGATAAGACTAGGTACTTAGGTTATATCAATATGTATTTAACATTGAGGCACTTTAGACTATGAAAAAGAGCTAACACAAATTACAACAATGCAATCTTGGCAAATTAAAACTAATACAAAGATAATTTATGGGCTCAGTTTTGGGTTATATCAATTTTTGTACTGTTAGGAGATAGTAAGATCTTAAGCATCAAAGCTGGACAATTGAAAATGCAAATGAATCTTGAACCAAAATCTGGTCCTTGCCTGTATGGAGTCCGCTGTTGAAATTGCAACTGGTTGACAATTTCTGCATCAGTTGTCTGGTCATTGGACATGGTCAGCTTCTGTTTACAATGCTTTGGATCTACTGGTTAGCCAGCTAAATTCATCTTTGGAGAATACAGACCTAAATACCTAGTCTTATCAATCATCAAACTACAGAACATAGTACTGTCAAAAGCATTGTCAAATGTTAGATACAGTGGCTTACATTTCACTAAGACTGACTGGGAAGAGAGCGAAAAAAGTATAAACCTGGAAGAAGGTGTCAATGGTACAAATTTGAGCATTTCATCTAAGCTAATTTTCTTCCTAATTAGTTGAACTAAAGCTCTTGTTAGTTTCAATATTTGGTCCAATCAAGCATCTTTCCTCTTGTAATAGTTCATGATGAGACTGCTTCAACTATTGAGAATGATTGGTTCCAGTACTACTTGCATGACTATGTCATGTGCATGTCCTACAACACTGGTTATTTTTCAGCAAGACAATGGCTATCCCTGCTTTCATATCCTTAAAGGCCATTTCAACCATGTCACTTAATAACTAGTCCCTCTGTTAGATGTATTTGGGGGAGGGTTACCTAAATGTGTGTGAAATATATACATACATACCCATGTGTATATATACATACACATAAAGGATGATGATACACACAGGCACAGATGTAGCAGTGTGGTAAGAAGCTTGCTTCCCAACCACAAGGTTCAGGGTTCAGTTCCACTGTGGCACCTTGGCTAAATATCAAATATCTACTATAGTTCCAGGCCAACCAAAGCATTGAGTGGATTCAGTAGACAGAAACCAACAGAGAAGTCCATCGTATATGACTGTGACTTCATAATTAAAACAGCAATAGCAAAGTGCAATGTAAAGTGACTAAATCATAATTGACAATCTGCAAGAAACTTAACTAGAAATTATTGAAAAAGTTTTTGAAAGTCTTATTCTGAAGTAGCTCATTAGGACATTTAACCTGTTGACAGCATCTAATCTCAAAAGTAATGCTATCAGTTTAATATATCTGGTATAATTTTTTAATACGTCAAAATTGGAAATTTAAAAATTTAAATATATCCAGTGAATCTTCAGACTAAAGATTTATGAATCTTTGAAATACTAAAAGGTTACTTCATCTACCCAACTCCAAAATATGTATTTAACACTTTAGACTATGAAAAAGAGTTAACACAAATTACAACAATGCAATCTCAGCAAATTAAAACTAATACAAAAATAATTTATGGGCTCAGTTTTAGGTTATATCAATTTTTGTACTGTTAGGAGATTGCAAATTACTGACTGAACCTAAGAAAAAGAGGGGAGTGTAAACACAACAGTAGTATCCATTGCATCATATCCAAAAATACAGTCCCAAGCAGTGTATTGCATCATAGCTAAATACAGGATTGCTTACACAAGCAATTCACTATTTCTTTCTATAGGCACAGATGTGGTTGTGTGAGTGAGAAGCTTATTTTTCAACTATGCAATTTCCAAGTTCAGTCCCACTGAATGGTACCTTGAGCAAGAGTCTTCTACTATAGCCCCGAGCTGATCAAAGCCTCATAAGTGGATTTGGTTTGAGGGAAATTAAAAGCCTGCCATATGTTTTTACCCACATTTAACATCATGTGATGGTTGTAATCAAGTGCCACCATCATACAAGCAATGTTATCAGTTTCAAGTTTTTATGATACATATCTAGTCATATTGCTGGAAACAGATGAATATCAGCCTTAACAAATTTCATCTGACCCATTCAAGCATGGAAAAGTGGATGTTAAGGCAATGATTATCCTAAATATAAAATGATATGGCCTTAAGACTTGTTTATTGTCCTAGTGAGTACCAGTACATTTTACACCAGTTTAATTTATAAGGACAGATGTTTATTCAACAGTTGTAAGGACAGATGTTTATAAAACAGTTGTAACAAAATACTGTTTCTCCATTGTACCGCACATAATACTAGGTTTTATGAAGTGATTTCTGAAGGATTTCAAGAAAGAGGAACACTAACTATGGACATTTTATAGATCAATTTTTAAAATATTGAAAACATGTTTACATAGCAAGTAAAAATAAATCTATTTTTACTAAGATTCTTTGTGAAACCAGGTTGGAATACAATTATTGAAGTTCATTTGCCATGCCAGCAGAAGATCAAGAAGAGAGATCACGTCAAAGACAATAAGGAAGCAAGATGAACATAGTGACCTGGTGGTCTTTAGAAATGTAATGAAAGCAATGCCTATTTATTGACACATGAGAAAAAGTCCTGTTTACTTTGTATTATTGCATTTCACTTGAACAAGCTTTTTAATATTGACATAAAAGCAATGTTTTATAAAATAGGATTCAAAACTAATGTACATCCAATACAAACAAACCAGCAACTTCAAATGCTTTGAGGTCATTGCAAACAAATCAGCTGATAACATTTCATGATGAAGGAGAAACGATTTTCTTAGCTAATCAAAAACAGCAACTGAACAGCACAATTTTAATTTAGATGTGTTGGCAAAAAAATGACTAATTCGCTAAGATTTACAAACATTTTTCAAGCTTTTACATGTTTAATCGAACGTTAATACAAGTATTTTTTTTTTAAATGGGCATAAAATACTGCAATAAAGCTTGAAGTTAAAATATGCAATTTAGCATTTTAATTCTGAAATAAATTGATTTTTGAAACTGATTAAAAAGCTCTAATCTAATCTGAAATCAAATTAGAATTGTGTACCTCTAGTTGAATAAAAATAACTTACTACTGGGTACAGGTCTGGACTGGCTCTGAAAGTACTCACTCTTTCCTCTTGTATTTCTTGCAGACGAGCTGTTCAAGTCTAGCCCAGCAAACTGAAAAATAAGTTATTTTATAATTAAATTTACATTCATTGATAAAAAGGTTTTATATATTTATATCAAGGAAAATAATATACATGGCATAACAATGATAACTATGGTCTGCACACACACATACACAATGTGTGTGTGTGTGTGTGATAGAGAGAGAGAGAGAGAAAGATAGAGAGATAGAAAGAAAGGAGAGAGAGATAGAAAGAGAGAGAGATAGAAAGAAAGGAGAGAGAGAGAAAGAAAGGAGAGAGAGAGAGAGAAAGGAGAGAGAGAGAGAGAAAGAAAGAAAAAGAAAGGGGAGAGAGAGAAGCAGTGTTTGTGTTGCATAACTGTGCATGTGAATCTGGTGTGCACAAATACACGTACAAGGGATGCACATTTAAGTACATGAGCAAGATCCACTCCTAACTGCATTGTCTTCCTTGCTGCAGTTTCTAGTTTTCAAATACACCTACAGTGATATTTTACCTTGTAATTAATTGCAGTGATAGTCTCAGCTTAAGTTTTTTAAACTCATTACCTATGAAAGACAACTGCTAAACATATGCAGAACACTCCAAGAGATTTCCCAAGCCCTACACACACACCCACCCACCCACTTTCATGTGTTTGTATGTATAATGCAAGAAATTTAATACAAAACAGGGTCAAAATTAGAGTGTAGCATTATACTCAAGTGTAAGGGATAAAATATGATTTTTAAAAATAAATTCAATGATTGAATTGCACTCAAGTGAATACAGTACATCATATATATACACACATATATACACACACATATACACACACACATATACACACACACATATACACACACATATACACACACATATATACACACATATACACACATATATATACACATATATATACACATATATATACACATATATACACACATATACACATATACATATACACACATATATACACACATATACACATATACATATATATATATACACATATATATACACATATATATACACATATATATATATACATATATACATATCATCATCATCCTTTAACGTCTGTTTTTCCATGCAGGCAAGGGTTAGACGGTTTTGACTGGAAACTGGCAAGCTAGGGAGTTGCACCAGACTCCAGTCTATTTTTGGTTTGGTTTCTACAGCTGGATGCCCTTCCTAACACCAACCACTCCAGAGAGTGTATCACCGGCACATACATACATATAT
>JAOPUL010000002.1:49552751-49564204 GCA_027564515.1 Octopus rubescens | reverse complement strand
ATAGATAGATAGATAGATAGATAGATAGATGGATAGATGAACAGGCAGATGAATAGATAGCATATGAAATAAGGAATTCAGCAGAGGAATACATTTGAAAAGGCATCAATGACAGCCACAGGAATAAACAGAGATTGTAACACAAAAATCTCCACCAAGTTAACTGAATAATGAAAGTAAAAGTAGATTGAAAAATAAACAAGCCACATGTATAGCTACCTATACGTATATATGTATGTATATGTACAGAGTATTAACCTAAAATACACACAAATATGTGTGTATGTGTGTATGACATTATATATCTTTATATATATATATATATATATATATATATGAGAACAGTATACAATAAAAAAAAACACAAATGTCACGTAAATAATTATAACTATCAATATCTATCAATCTCTCTCTCTCTCTCTCTCTCTCTCTCACTATATATATATATATGTGTGTGTGTATGTGTGCGTGTGTGTGTGTGTGTGTGTGTATGTGTGTATGTATGTATATGTATTTATGTATAGGAATAGAAACATATATAAACATTTGCGTATATTAAAATAACATTAAGAAATAGGGTATACATAAATCTATATAAATAAAGGTGTATATAATCTGTATATATAATCCATCTGAATATTGTGTGTGTTTTGAGTAAGATTAAAGCAGGAGTGCCTACCTTCACTGGCATTATATCCTAAAGTCTGCCATTCTGTAGTAGTAATTGTAGTAATAATCGTAGTTGTAGTAGTAGTAGTAGTAGTAGTGGTAGTTGTAGCGTCAGTAGCAATAGGAGTTTTAGCAGCAGCAGCAGCAGTTGCCACTGCGATAGTAGTAGTAGTAGTAGTAGTAGTATTAGTAGTAGCAGCAGCAGTAGTAGTATTTACAGTAGCAGTAACACTAGAAGTATCACGACGAATGGCAGTAAAAAATTTTTGTCTGCCGTCTTAATATGTTGGCATTAATAATGTTCTTGTAGTCGGTGGTTCGTGTTGGTGGTGGTACCCTCTTTTTATTTTTATTTCTTTGTTTTATTTTTCTTCTTCTCTTACTGTAGTTTTTTTTTTTTGTTTTTTGTTTTCCGATATCACCATCAGCATCACCATCACCATCAACATCATCATCATCATCGTCATCATTACCGCCGTCATTGTTGTCGTCATCGTCGTTTACTATTAACACTGTTATTGTTATTAAACAATATTTATTTTTTATTATCAACATTTTAGAAAATATCTATTATTATTATCAGTTTTATCATCATCATCATCATCATCATCAATACTATTATCATTGATATCATCATCATCATCACCATATAATTATTATCATTATCATTATTATTATTATTATTATTATTATTATTATTATTAAACATTATTTATTATTCTTGTGCCTAAATTAGAAATCATCATCATCATCATCATTATTATTATTATTACAATTATTAATTATTACTATTATTATCATTAATATTATCATCATCATCACGGTCATTATTATTATTATTATTATTATTATTAAACATTATTTATTATTCTTGTGCCTAAATTAGAAATCATCATCATTATTATTATTATTACAATTATTAATTATTACTATTATTATTATTAATATTATCATCATCATTGTCATTATCATTATTATTATTATTATTATTATTATTAAACATTATTTATTATTCTTGTGCCTAAATTAGAAACTATTATTCTCATCATCATCATCATCATCATCATCATTACTATTATTATTATTGTTGTTGTTGTTGAACATTATTTTGTATTATCATCATCATCATTATTATAATTTGACTTTTGATGTAGTCCTAAATATCTTGAGCCCTTGTGGCCAATAAAAGAAATCATTATCATTATTATTATAATTATTTTTAATCATTATTATTATCGCTATTATCATGATTATTATCAGTTATTGTTGTTTTTAATATCATCATTATCATCATCATCATCAATATTAATAATATTAATAATAATAATAATAATAATAATAATAATAATATTACCACTACTACTACTACTATTAGCTCAAATCCCACTGAGTTTTAACTTTGACTTTCACCCCCCAAGGGTTCAAAAGAATTAAAAGTACCAGTCATATACTATGGTTCAATTTAATCCATTTGTCCCCTTCCACCCCCCAACCCAGGCCCTGTGCCTATACAAGAAAAACAACTATTTATTTATTTACATATTTATATTTCAAGTCAACATCTATGAAAAGCCCCCCACTTAATGTACACCTAACTTTGTAAGGGTGCCTGCCCTGCTTTCCACACCCCTGTAACAAATAAAATAAAATATTATTATTGCTGTTGTTGTTGTTGTTAAGACAGTGAGTGGGTAGAATCATTAGCATGTCTGATGAAATGCTTTGCAGCATTTTATTCTCATGTCCTTACATTCTGAGTTCAAATGCAGCTGAGATTGACATTGCATTTCGTCCTCCCAGGGTCAATAAAATAAAGTACAAGTTAAGTAATGAGGTCGATGTAACCAACTAACCTCTTCCCCACCCCACAAAATTACAGGACCTGTACCAAAATTTGAAACCATTATTATTATTATTATTATTATGATTATTATTATTACTATTATTATTAATATTATTATTATTTTATATATAATTTCATCATATGTAAATCTCCACGCTTTATGTCTGTCTTTGTATTGTCCCCCTCGTCCTTCACCCTGGTGGCAAATAAAAGAAATCATCATTATTGTTATTATTATTATTATCGCCTCCCCCTATTGGGAGATTTTATATTTATATTTATTTTTGTAAAAAAAAAAAAAAAATACACGCTTCAAAACCCATTGTATCGTATTGTATTGTCTTTTCATGTATCTTTATGTCAGCCCTTGTGGCTAATAATAAAATTGATTATTATTATTATTATTATTATTGACATGTTTCACAATGTGGAACACCTGACACCTGAATCTTATAGCATAGAACATTGGCAAACCTCTTGCTTTCGGTTTCTCCTTTAGGTAGATATACTAGTTGTCTAGCTGTATGATACTGTTTGTTATTACCCTCTTTCTTTCTCTCCTGGCTTGGATCTTAGCTTTTTTATCTCTATCTACCATGCTATTCCATAATTATGTCACCCACCACCTGGTAGGGATCTTACTCTATCTACAAATCTGGTTTGTGATAAGGTTGTCTCACAAGAACACTTAGTTTTCTTGGTATGTCATATTATAGTTCTCTATTTCCTCTCTTTCATTATAGGTGTCAAGTAATACTTCTTGGCAGTTAACATATGGTAGACGGTTCTTTTAGCTTTCATATATATATATATATATATAATGTCTGCCCTTTATATCAATATATATATTATCTATTATCTATTACTTATTTCAGTCGTCAGGCTGGGGTACGACCTTGAATTTTTAGTCGAATGATTCCACCCCAGTACTTATCTTTTCAAGCCTGGTACTTATTCTATCAAACCCTTTTGCCGAAGCGCTAAGTTACGGGGACGTAAACTCACCAACACAAGTGGTGGTTGGGGATAAACACAGACACAAGGACACACACACACACACATATATATATATATACATATATATATACACGACGAGCTTCTTTCAGTTTCCAAGGTGGGAACTGAACCCGGAACCATGTGGTTGGGAAGCAAGCTTCCTACCACACAGCCATGCCTGTGCCTATATAAAGGGTAAAGACCCCCTTCGGTCACAAGTGACCATGGGATTGCACCTAGAAAATCTCGCTCCGAGGCACAAGTCCGGGCAAGGTTGTTTGTGGAAGACCAGCAGTCGCCCATGCATACCAGTCTCCCCTCTCCACGCCACAGATGTTGGGAAAGGCAAAGGCTGATGCAGCTTGGCACCAGTGACGTCGCAACTTATTTCTACAGCTGATTGAACTGGAGCAACGTGAAATAAGTGCCTTGCTCAAGAACACAACACACAGCCCAGTCCAGGAATCAAACTCAACCTCACGATTGTAAGCCCAATGCTCTAACCACTGAGCCATATGTTCTCTATATAAAATGAAGATTTATTTGAAATTGATATCTACTTTTTGTCTGTTGAATCAAAAAGAATCTTTAAGAGTTTATATATATATTATATTTCTTAGTATTTATCTTACATTTCTTAATGCTAATCCTAATTTTGCTCTACTTCTTTAATCCTCTTGCTAATTATTTTATCTGTAATTTACTATTTAATACTGCAGATTATCAGCTAGCATCACTCCTCTCTCTCTCTTATTTATTTGACTAATTATTATTTTCCTAAAATAAAACCTGGTGAAATGTTTTCAGACACTTTTGAAGTTTGTAAGTGTGTGTGTGTGTGTGTAGTTCAGCTAACTATAGTAAAATCTAACTAAAAGACAATCTTAATCACTGAACCAAACTTCTCCGGCACTGTACTCAACACACTAATCCATGAGAAGGACCTATGTAGGGTCGACGAGGCCAAGGACTGGTGAAGCTTCAATGTCACTCTCACCTCTTTCCTATGCAAAAATAAAGGGCTTTAGCTTTTTGTTTTGAGTATTTTTCAGTTGAACCATTTTGTGACCTTATTTCTGTTTTTCTTAGATTTTCAAAAATAATGATGACTATAGTAAAATAGTTTTGTCATTACTAAGCAGATGTCTTTTAAAATAGGAAGTTTGTAGCATAAAGCCAAGGGCAGTCTTGGGTAAGTTGGTATTAAAAGGGTTGGGCAAATGTCTTCTACTATAGCTCTGGGCTGACCAAAGCTTTGTGAGTTGATTTGGTAGATGGGAGCTGAAAGAAGCTCTTCGTATATATGTGTGTGTGTATGTGCTGGTGCCACGTAAAAAGCACCCATCTATCTGTAAAGTAGATGGCATGAGGAAGAGAATCCACTTGTAGAAATCAAGTCAACACAGACCATGGAACTTGGTGCGTCTCCTTTCAAACCGCCCAACCCATGCCAGCTCCCGTCAAACCGTCCAACTCATGCAAGCATGGAAAATGGACATCAAATGATGATGATGTGTGTGTGTGTTTTGTGTACCCTTGTCCTAACATCAGATGATGGTTGTAAACAAACTTCACTGTCATACAAGTGGTGTTGTCTGTTTCCAGTCTCTCATGGAAAACATGTATGGCCATGGGGGAAATATCTTGCTTGGAAAAGGTGAGGGTTGGTGCCAGGAAGGGCATCTGGACACACAAAACCTGCCTCAACAAATTCCACCTGACCACAAGCCTGGAAAAGTGAATGTTAAATGATACACACACGCACGCACACACACACATAATTTACCTACCTCTTATTTAACTATCACTATCTTAGCCCCTCCACCAACCTTTCTCTCCCAATCAGTTTTCTCTTATCACATTCTTGCTTTTTTTCCCCTCCCCCACCCATCCTGCTTCTGTCATCACTGGTTCTCTTCTAGTTGACCCCTAGTGGACGTTAGGAGGTGAGAACCAATTTTGGGTGGTTTACAAGACAACCCCACTACTGCTGAGGCCCACTATGTGAAGAAGATAGATATTTATGTATATTTGTGTGCACATGTGTGTGTGTGTATACATGTATACACACACACACACACACTTTTGCTGCTGCTGAAAATGATGTAGATGTGTGCATATGTATGTATGTATATACACATATTCCCCCACAGTGGAAGTCATTTAATATAACTGTAGACAATGTTACCAAACAGTTATTGTTATTTGATAACAATAACTGTTTGGTGAGTCCTTAGCTTGTTCAGGATATGGTTACATTGTTTGCTTAATATTATATATTAGCGACAGACGCAGTACTAATACCAAGAGGTAATATTTATCCCCACCTAAATGTGGATGGTATCTACCACAGTATAGTTTGTTCTAACAGAACATTCATGTTTAAGTGGGTTTGGATAGTACCTGTTTGCTTAATGTTATCAGTTGGTTATTGTTATCTAAATAACTGTCCCAAAGTGAATATAGTGGCTTCCATTGTGTGTTGTGCTGTTGATTATAGAAAGATATATGTATGTATATATATATGAATGTGTGTGTGTGTATATATATATATATATTTAACGTCTGTTTTTCCACGCAAGCATGGGTTGGACGGTATATATATGTATGTGTGAGTGTGTGTGTGTATATATGTCCATCTATCTATATATATAAAGTGAAAACATTTCCTTGTATGAAGCTTTAGTGGAAAGCACTGCGAAGATGAATAAATTCAAATACACACACATACACACACACACACACACATCTAAGGTTAGTGGCTGCGAGATGCTGGACTATTGATCTCTTCACTGTAGTCATTGTGTTATGTCCTTGAACTAGGCACTTAGCTGTTTGCTCTAGTTTGCCTGACTGAACAGAAACTGGATCTGCTTTCTACTTCTCATCTAGTTATACAAGCAATTGCTCCAACATGTAAACCATCCCATCCACACAAGCATAAAAAATTAAATAGGAAGAAAACTGTACCCAAATACATAGTTGCTGTTTAGTCTCAGACCAACCTTGATTGAGGAGACTTATGATTAAAGATGTTCCAGCCTGGACCATTATGTCTAGCACAACTAGTACTACATTATCCAATGTATCTGCCTTCTATTTTTGAAGACACATGATTTTAGGGGATTTGGCTGCTGTTTCTAACAGGTTGAGCAATACTGTTGCAGTTCCCTTGATGGCTCAGAGGGGGTCTTGTAAGTTACTTGGTGACCTTGCCAGTGCTGGTGCCACAAATATGCACCCTGTTACCCTCTGTAAAGTGGTTAGTGTTAGGAAGGGCATCCAGCTGTAGACACCATGTCAAAGCAGACAGCTGAGCTTGGCACAATCTTCTGACTTGCCAGCTCCTGTCAAACCATCCAACCCATGCCAGCATAGAAAATGGACATTAAAGGATGTATGATGACAGGATGATTCAAAAGTCTCTTTAGTATTAATATAAAATGTTAAGTGGGGTCAGTTGGACTTCTTAATGTACAGCTTGTTTCCCCTTCTCTTTATTGCTCTCCGAGACCTCCAACCTCTTTACCTCAGCTTTCACCTCATATTAAACCCCATCAACTCCAGTTCTTCTCCCTCTTGACTGCTGTGGCTCAGAGATTTCAGGATAATATGTTTACAACCAGCTGTTCTGACCATCCCATGAAGTTGAAAGTAAGATGCTCACAGACAAGAATTATTTTCGTATTGTTCCATTTTGGTCATAATGAATATCGGTTTCCAATTTTGGCACACGGTCAGCAATTTCAGGTGAGTAAGTCAATTACATTGACCCTAGTGCTCAACTGGTACTTATTTTATCGACCCTGAAAGGATGAGAGGTTAAGTCGACCTCGGCGGCATTTGAACTCAGAACGTTAAGTTGGAATAAATGTCGTGAAGTATATTTTCTGGCATGCTAGCAATTCTGCCAGCTTGCTGCCTTATGGGCATTATGAAGCCTATGGTTTCAGGTTCAGTTTCACTGTATGGTACTTTAAACAAGTCTTCTACTTTAGCCCCCATGCCAACAATGTTTTATGAGTGAATTTGGTAGATGAAAACTGAAAAGAAGTCATTCACATGCGTTTGTGGTTCCTTGTTTTGACATTGCATGCTAATTCTTTCTACTATAGGCACAAGGCCTGGAATTTTTGGCAGTGAAAGAGCTAGTCAATTACATCAACCCCAGTACTCAACTGGTACTTATGCTAATTGTAAACAAACTTAACCAGCGTTCAAGCAGTGATGTTTGTCTGCAATCTTCCATGAAAATGTTCAGACTGGGAGAAAATATTGCCTTGCTTGGAAACAGGTGAGGGTTGGTGACAGGAAAACCACCCAGTCATAGAAATTGTGCTTTGAGAAATTCTGTCATAGAAAAGCAGACATTAAAATGATGATAATCATCACAAATAGCAAAAATAGTATGAAAAAGAATATATAAAATCCAAATATTAACAAAATACAAATGTTTATGTATCATTTGAATGCTAAAAGCATTTTAAAATCACTCTGTAACATTGTTTATTGTGGTAGGCAATCATTTCTGATGTTCTCTTGTTGACCTTGTTCTTAAGTTTCAGGTGTAATTACAATAATTAATTTTGTTTAGTCTCATCTTGTAATTCAATATTTTCATTCAAGTAATGAATATAATTCACTAAATCTAATGAGACATTTAATTCATTTTTAGCTTCTTGGGACAAGTTATTCCAATATAGTTCTTAGTGTCCAAAATGTTAAGGAGGGAAGGAGTGAGGTAGACTCCTGACTGGGTTGATAATCTATGAAACATCAATTCTCTCTGGATAGGATGCACTGTCATCTCACGAATTAGCATCCACAGATTAATTACTAGAATTAAGGTTGGTAACTTTTGAAAGGATTTGAATCACTCAGTAGTAATTATTGAACTAGCACTTCTCGGTTACTGCCCTGGATGCAGTTGCATTGGCCCAGCCAATTATTGGAAAGGAGAACAATTGAGGGGATTTAATCCTTTTATTACCATGTTTCAGCTAAGAATTTATTGAAATAACTTCATTATGAAACTTGTGTTTGGAATATAAATTAACATGGAATTTTGATAAAAGTTTTAATTTAGATTGCTTTAAAACAAGGAATTTGTATTATAGAACTATGGGGTGGTCTCAAGTAGGTTGGATTTATAAGATTAAAGAGGATACTGAGATTCTAAAATTCACTTGTTTATCTGTTATTTTTCACCGTAAAAGGAATAGTGATCCCCCCCCCCCTTAAGTACAAGGCCACTGCTTTAATGAACGACTACAGTATAGTTAATTGAAACAACTCCAATTCTTTGTTTCTGCAATCATATTGATAATAGTTAATCTAGCGTTAAGATATTTTATGTGATGGGGAAAAGACAACACTAGTTCAATGAATATTATTATTTAATTGTTTTGGCAAGTACAGGAGATAACTCCAGGCATGTTTCTGTCTTATTAAACCTCTGTTCTTTCCAAAGTAGTGTGTAAGAATCACTAAGTAGATGTGTAATAGAGCAGACAAGTACATGTGAAAGACTAAAAGCGTATTAAAAATAATGAATGAATTAATAAATCACTGGTGTTAATAATTCAGAGACACCATAAGCATATTGTATTGTAAATAGTTTGGTGCCCTGACCTCCAGCTACTAAATTTTCATGTTATTGGCTGATATTTTGGTTAGTGTTCAGAAAAAAGAGCATGGAGCTATAAAGCTGTTGGAAATGTCCTTGTAAACAATGTTATAATAGTATTACCTCCCCATACCTATTAACTTCTCTCTCCTTCTCTCACTGTTTTTACATAATGTGATTGATATTTAAAAAGGCATCTAGATGCAAAAAGGTTATTTACATTACTCATGCTCAACTAACTGCATGTGCATGTAACAATCATTCTGCTGTTGTTGTGTTGTTACTAAGGTGACTGTAGTAGCTGTTGGGTTTTGCTTTCATCTATTTGACATGTTAAAATTAAAATTAACTATAATATATGCCAGTCACAAATCCAAACCAAATGAACTGGAGCGTTGCTGATCTTCATTCTGGCTGATATTTAATATGAGAGCTCTCAAATTTGTTGGTTAGTTCATTCTGCATGCTGAAATTGAATAACAACAATAATTTTATTTATCACCACCATCACCATCATCTCCAGTAATAGCAAGCAGTGGATTGGCAGAATCGTTAGAGCATTGAACAAAATACCTTGTGGTATTTCTTTTGGTTCTTTACATTCTGAGTTCTAATCCAACTTTGCCTTTCATCCCTCTGGGGTTGATAAAGCTAAATAAATAAAATATAGTACTTGTGAAGTACTGGAATAAAATTGACTACCTTCTCCCCTATAAAGTGCTGGTCTTATGTTTATATTAAAAGTGATTATTATTATTGAGTGAGAGCAGCGCATGCCATCAAAGTGACACTGGGGTACACATATATGAAGCCCAATATACTCATCACGACTACCCGTCTGATAAGGGTACACCAGGTGGAGCCCAGTTAGAATTTTCTTTGGGTCAAGTAACCCATCCTGCTCAAAAGGTTCCCGAATAAAATTTGTTTAAGGACAATGAATGAAACACTCATGTTTCCAGAGGTGAATTATTCAAACTCCAAAGAATCCCTCTCAACACATGGCTATGATACTTCCCCACTACCCCTACTTGTGATCAGAGATGCACATATTGTCAGCCATGAAGGGACATGCTCAACTGGTTACAGTCAAGCAAATCTGTGTTGCTGACATTTTGCCTGTCTTTAACGTTCTGAGTTCAAATGCCGCTGGGGTCGACTTTGCTTTTCATCCGTCCGGGGTCGATAAAGTGAGTACCAGTTACGAACTGGGGTCGATGTAATCGACTACTCCCCTCCCCCAAAATTTCGGGCCTTCGTGCCCAGTATAGAAATCATTATTATTATTATTATTATTAAGGTGGTGAGCTGGCAGAATTGTTAGCATGCCAGACAAATTCCTCCAAAGTTGACTTTGCCTTTCATCCTTTTGGGGTTGATAACATGAGTATCAGTTAAATACTGGAGTTGATGAAATTGACATACACCTTCCCTCAAAATTGCTGGCTTTGTGCTAAAATTTGAAACCATTATTATTATTGTTTTCACCCTCATGCCCCACATCTTGAATACTTCAATTTTGAGGTCTTCGTACTTTGACAATTTCTCCACTTGTTTTTTTTTTTTTTGGCAATATTTTGGTCAGAAGGGACTGCACTATCTATCAGTAAGCAGGTGTTTTTTTTCCAGTCCTTGATTATTGTGTCTGGGTGATTAGCTTTTATTTCTTTGTCTGAACAGGCATGTCCCAGATGATTGTGGCCTGGTCGTTCTCATGTACCTTGTTTGGTACATGCTTATACCATTTCTTGTGAGTGTTTATGTTGTAGTGTTGGCATATTTTCCAGTGGATATAACTACTTACTTGGTCATGTCTATATATATATATTCAGATTTGCCAAGGACTGGGCAGCCAGAGATGATGTGGTCAACTGCCTCGTTGTGTTGGTTTCACATTCTGCATTTGTTAGGGCCTGTTTTCATTATTCTGCCTTTATAATTGTGTTCTGGCATTGGTCTTGTGCAGCTAGAATCAGTCCTTCCGTTTCAGCTTTTAGTCCAGAGCTTTTGAGCCATTGTTGGATTTTACTTAGGCTCACTTCTCTGTCAATCATTGCATGGTATTGGCCATGGAGTGATTTTTCTCTCCATTTCTTCTTTAGCTTGGTTTGTAGTTCTGTTTTCATGTTTTTTGTCTCCCTGACCATTTCTGCTACGTTGCCATCTGAGATCAGTGTATCACTGTAATTTGTTTCTGTTTTGTATTTTGTCGCCTCCTTGTGTATAGAGAAAAGTGTTTTCCTTTTTCGTGTTGCTTTATTACATGTAGTAGTCTTCCACTTTTTGTTTCTAAGTACTTTTCTAGTCCTACTGTTGTTA
>JAOPUL010000002.1:49537071-49552651 GCA_027564515.1 Octopus rubescens | reverse complement strand
TATTATTATTATTATTATTAATATTATTATTATTATTATTATTATTATTATTATTTTTATTATTATTATTATTATTATTTTTATTATTTTTATTGTCCGAGTGGTGCGCAGAGCAACACAACCGTTCTGCACGCACTCTTTCAATGTCAAGCCATTGCTGGCCTGTGGGTTTATGTCGAACGGCTGCTAACGCGTGTGGGACGGTTCTGTTTATCGGCCGAGTCCATAGTAATGATTGCCCCACCGCACCCCTTTAAGTGGACAGGAAAGGCAGTTTTCCTTTGCCTGGTTGCTGTGACGAAATAGCTTGTCTTGTTGATGAGGTTAAAAGGCATGAGGACATTCCTCTTTGGTAGAAGGCTCCTCGACTTTTTCAAGTTTCACTTGAAAAGGAAAGTGAAGGTGGAGAGGGAGTTGCTGTCCTCGAGTGAATTTATTGAAAGGTGGGTGAAAGTTGCGAAAATGGTAAGAGTGGATGGTACCACACTGAGTGGAGACATATGAGTCGGAGAAAAGGAATTGGAGACGGCAGATGCCCTTGGTGTAAAGAGAGATCTTCAACGTGGGTTTCCTCGATTAAACGTGGAGGTCCTCCTGTATCAGCCATTTTCTTTTACTTTTTTATCATCTCATTATACGTAAACTCCCACACATTATACCTGTCTTTGTATTTTACCCCTCATCTATAGCCCTGGTGCCAAATAAAAGAAATCATTATTATTACTATTATTATTATTACTATTATTATTATGACCGGGAGAAATGCTTGGCCGCAATTCTTGCGACATTATATTCTGAGTTCAAATGCCGCTGGGGTCGACTTTGCTTTCATCCTGCAGGGGTCGATAAAGTGGGTACCAGTTACGAACTGGGGTCGATGAAATTATTATTATTATGGCCGTTTGCTTGGCAAGCCTCGCTTGACATGGCTCTGTAAATTTTGTAAACAAAATCCCCGATAACTTTTGCATTAACTTCAAAAATTAATACCATTGTGGACAACAAATTATTTACTATCGACTGGTGAGTGTCTTTACCTGTTTTGTCCCCCAATTTTGGGGGACAAGTCCATTTAATCTTGGTTTCATTGAAAATATATATTTCATTTTTTCTCCAGCATGGAGAAACTATGCATGAATTCGATGACGCTCCTGTGTGAGAGAGGGGGTGAAAGTGAGGAACGTCAACATATAGCAGTGAGAGGGAGAGTGTGCGAGTGCGACGCGATTTATCACTCAGTCAAAACAAACAGATTTATTGTGTGTTTTTGACAAAAATGATTTTGAAAGTGTTGATAAGGCTAACCTTTTCAGAAAAAAAAAACTCTTGAAAGATTTTTCAGTCAACAAAGACAACTTCGGCAACAGCAAAAAGAATGTTTTTCAAAATAAACACAATGTAAACAACCTAACAGACTTCGAAAACGAGTTGACAAATGACACCAACACGTCGAATATTTCATAGATGCAGAAGGAAAAAACGACACCGACGACGACAACAACAACAACAACAACAACAACAATAACAAGAATGCCAATAACAACAACAACATCAGAAACAACAACAACAACAACAGCAATAAACTCAACACCAGCGGCAGCGATGACAATGACGACGAAAAATCTAACCAACAAGCCAGTAGAATGGCTTCGAAAAACACTAGTGTCACTTTCGCTAGTGCGAACTCTCTTCAGAGAATGATATTTTCTGAAGAGGAAATTAAAAATGCTCAGGGCAGGCCCGTTCACTCGCACCATTCTCGCCACATTCATCAACCTTTTATCAAAATGTCTATGAGGCAACACTTCCTTCTGCAACCTTATTTTTTCTCTTCAAGTGAAACCTGAAGAAGTTGATGAGAGATTGTCCAAAGAGAAAAGTGTTTGTCTTCAGCCCCTTCAATCTTGATCACCATACCACCTCTTTCGCCATGGTCACCAGGCATATAAAGACTGTCTGCCCTTCTCTGTTAAAAGAAGGCGGCGGAGCAATCTTTACGATGGATTCAGTTGTTAGCCAGATCCATCCTACTCGCGACAGCAGGTGTTCGACATAAACCCACAGTTCAGCAATGCTCGGGCATTGAACGAGTGCATGCAGGACGGTTTCATCGCCCTGCGCGCTTCTCGGACATGCTTGGCTGACGGCACTTCCGTGCCTGTATAGTTTATCTTGAGCAGGCAAAGCTCTCCGGTAGCACTGCCAGGCCAGGGACTTTTGGAAGTTATCCATTGGTCCTGGGCTGAAAGTTCACCAGAAGAGGGCGGCTTCATCGACGCCCAAGGTTTCCCCGAGAACGTCGTCGCACTTTACTTCCACTAATCCTCTATAGAAAGCTAAAGTGGTCTTTCCACCTATCGCAGTGTCCGAGTGGTTGAGGGCTGTAAGCGCTGGAAGGCATTCTACTTTCCAAAAGCATTTTCTCGGTCTCTGTTTGACCTAGGACTGCAGCTCTGTTAAAGAAACCTGCTGGGGAAATACGTGTCTGGCCAACGGTGACCACACCTGTTCACCGTCAAGGAAAAGATGGAGATGCAGTAGCCTTAGCGCATGTTTGCGCATCATCAGCCACAGCATGCCCAGTCCACCACGCAGTGGGTGTTGACAGCAGATAGACCGTCTGACCATCGGAACGCGTCCCTTCCACAAGAAGCGAAAGAGTATACGTTCCAATATAATCAGACGGGGACCGGGACAAGGCACGACGGTCAAGCGGTAGTAGCTGACGGACGCAATGTACGCGTTCGCCACCTCTGCCCGACCTTTCAGGGATAGCTTCCTTTCGGCCCATTTCTGGGTGAGTGTAGTCACCCTATTCGTTACCTCATCCCAGTTTTTGTCCATCTGGTGGTCCAGGCCAAACCAGACCCCGAGCAATTTAGCCGGTCCGTCTGTCCAGCGCCCAACGACGCAATTGGACGGCATGGACTTGCTTCTCCAGGTGCCGAGCCGCAATCCCACTGACTTTTCCTGGTTAATCTTCGCTCCTGCTACCGCTCCGTAGTCCTCGAAAGCGGTGCCAATAATTTCGATGTATTTATTATTTATTGTTTATTGGTTGAAGCAGTGTTTTAGGAGTTTGTAGTGGTGTTGGTGATGCAATGTTTGCTTTAGGCGTTTTTCGTTTTGGTGTTTTCAATTTTAGTCTCTCTACTGCTGCGGGGATGAAGATTGTTCTTTCTCTGTTGATTTGTTCTTTCTCCTGTCCTCCTTTCTTCTTTTTGTCTTCCACTCGTCGTCCCAATCAGACCCGGCATATGTTATGTCTGACCTGTCTGAATCGGGAAGTGAAATATCTTCTGGCGTTGAGAAGTGTCTGGAGGAATCTGTTGCTGGTATGGTAGGAATTGGTGTTGCCGGGCTTAATGATGTTGTTGTTATTGATGATGGTGCTGCTGTTGGTATGGTGGGAGATGATGTTGCCTTGGTTGATGTTGATGTTGGTATTGGTGCTGTTGTTGTAAAGTTCTTGGGTGCTGGGAGAAGAGGTGGTCTTTTCTCTTTCTCCTTCAATTTGGGGCAGAAGGCTTTTAGTTGAGTGGTCAAAAGGCAGATGTGGCACTTGGCTTTCCTTCCTTCCTTCCACTCTAACTTGTATGATGATGCTTCCTGGTAGATGTATTTGGTCTGGGATAGCATCTACGTTCTTTTGTGTGGTTTGTATCAGAATTTCTATCGTGGTCCCTGATTTTTGGTGTGATAGACTTCGAGGATTTTAGTGTTCTCCTCGATGTCTATAGTGATCGCAGCAATTAGCCTAGTAATAGCTATTTCTGGCGGTACCAGTTGAATCACAATTTTAGCCAGTCTCTGGCCGCAATATGATGGAACCAATAGCAAATCTTCACTTTTCACGGGTTTGAGAGAGAGAGTTTTTGCTTCATCTTCTGTCGAAAACTTCACTTCGCCCGGCCCATGACTCCTTCCCCTTTGAATATACGTTTTCCGGTTCCAAACGGAATCTAAAGTTTTTTAGGATTTTAGCATCGGTGGCTCTTTCCACTTTCCTTGACTTTAATCCAAGTGTACGGTACGTCACTGTGCGACGTACCGTATTTTGGATAGTTTCAAAAGGATTATTGAGATTGACAGTTAGCCCATTTCGTTCGACTAACTGTCTGGCACTTTTGGCTTGTTGGTTAGATCTTTCGTCGTCATTCTCATCGCTGCTGCTGCTGCTGCTGCTGCTGCTGTTGTTGTTGTTGTTGTTGTTGTTGCTGTTGTTGTTGTTGTTGTTACTGCTGCTGCTGCTGCTGTTGTTGTTGCTGTTTTTTTCCTTCTGCATCCAACAAAGTCTTCGACGCGTTGATGTCATTTGTCAACTCGTTTTCGAAGTCCGTTGGGTTGTTTACATTTTGTTTATTTTGAAAAACAGTGTTTGTGCTGTTGTGGGATTTGTTTTTGTTGACTGAAAAATCTTTCGAGAGTTTTTTTCTTGAAACGATTATCCATATCAACACTTTTAAGATCATTTTTGTCAAAAACAGACTTATCGTCTGTTTGTTTTGACTGAGGGATGAAGCGCGTTGCACTCGCACTGTTTTATGTTGAAGCTCCTCTCTTTTCCCCCCTCTCTCACACACGAGCGTCATGGAATTCCTGCATATTTTCTCCATGCTGGAGAGAAAACGAAATAAATTTTTCAATGAAACCAAGATTAAATCGAGTCCCCCAATTTTGGTTTGTATTATTGAATTGATAGTAACTTGCGTAGGATGTGGATTGTTCCCAGCAGGGCTATTTTTGGGATAGTGTGTAGTGTTGGGGGTCCAGATATATCTTCTACATTTTTTGCATGATTTTTTATGTCCAATTATTACTGGTATTGTCTTCACCTTCATGCCCCATATCTTGACTACTTAAATTTCGAGTAATTTGACAATTTGTACTTTGACCATTTCTCCACTTGTTTTATGGCAATATTCTGGTCAGAAGGGACAGCAATGTTTATGAGTAAGCAGGTGTTATTTTTCCAGTCCTTGATTATTATGCCTAGGCGATTGGCTTTATTTCTTTGTCTGTTTGGACAGGCATATCTCAGATGACTGTGGCCTGGTCGTTGTCATGTACCTTGTTTGGTAAATGTTTATACCATTACTTGTGACTTTTTTTGTTGTAGTGTTGGCATATTGTCCAGTGGATATAACTACTTACTCGGTCATATCTGTATATATATTCAGATTTGGCAAGGACCAGGCAGCCAGTCTCTTTCTGCTGGTTGCACATTCTGCATTTGGTGTTAAGGCATGTTTTTATTATTCTGCTTTTATAATTGTTTGTGTTCAGGCATTTAGTCTTGCGCAGCTAGAATCAGTTCTACCGCTTCCGCTTTTAGTCCAGAGCTTTTGGACCATCGTTGGCTTCTACTTAGGCTCACTTCTCTGTCGAGCCTTGCAGGGTATTGGCCATGGAGGGATTTTTTCTCCATTTCTTATTAAGTATGTTTTGTAGTTCTGTTTTTATGTTGATTTTTTGTCACTTTGACCATTTCTGCTATGTTGTCATCTGAGATCAGTGTATCAGTGTAGTTTGCTTCTGTTTTGTATTTTGACGCCTGCTTGTGTATAGAGAAAAGCGTTTTCTTTTATTCGTGTTGCTTTATTACATGTAGTAGTCTTCCACTTTTTGCTTCCAAGTACTTTTCTAGTCCTACTGTTGTTATTTTATAGTACTTTTCTATCTGTGTCAGGCCGCGGCTTCCTTCTGACCGGGATAACTATATTCTGTCTATACCTGCTTTGTGGTGATGACTTCGGTATGCTGTTAATAGTTTTCTGGTTTATCTATCTAAGTTTCTCATTCACTTATCTTCCAGTTTATTATGTTGAAAATGTAATTTATGACTGTTATGACTAGCTTGTGTATCCCTATTATCTTATTTTTAGCATTGAGTTCAGTGTTTAATATTAGTCTAACTCCCAATTTTCTCCTTAATTTTTGTGTGTTTTATTTTAGTTGTTTCGACTATTCCTAGATACTTGTATGGGCGATTGTGGTCTAATTATCTGAATTCTGTTTCTATGTTGAGTGCATTGTTTTCCGTGCTGAATAATTTGCCTTTTCTCAGTGTCACTTTGGCACATTTGTATAAACCTATGCTCATCCCGATGTCCCTGCTGAAGCTATGGACAATATTTAGAAGAATTTTTCTGTTCTGTGGTATTTTTAGTGAAAGTTTTTATATCATCCGTGTATATGAGATGGTTTATTGTTTGTCCATAGCATCTGTAATCCACGGTGGTTCCATTTAACAAGTTTGTTAGCGGGGCCAGAGCAAGGTAGCAAAGCAGGGGTGACAGCGAGTATCCTTGAAAAATTCTGCTTCTTATGGGTATAGAACAAGTTTTAATGACTTGTGATTCCTTTTTCAGTGTTATACTGGTTTTCCAGTTTGTCATTGCATGGTTGATATATTTTAGTAGTGTTGAAGATACTTTATTTGTGTGGAGAAATTCCAGTATCCATGAGTGTGCGACACTGTCGAATGCTTTCTGTTATTCAATCCAAGCATGTTGAGGTTTGTCTTTCTATTCTTACAGTCCTCTATAATGGATCGATTTACCAGAAGCTGTTCCTTACATCCATACATCCCTCTCCGGTGCCCCTTTTGTTCTTCTGGTAAAACATTGTTGTTTTCCAGGTGGATTATAAGCCGGTTGTAGATGACTGATGCGAGGGTATTGTAGGTAGTTGACAGGCATGTTATCGGCCTATAATTTTATGGGTGTATGGTGTCTTTGTTTTGGGGGAATTAGGGTGGTTTGTCCTTCCATTATCCAGTTTGGTGTTGATTCTGGCTTGGTTATTATTGAATTAAATGCTGTCGCTATGTGAGTATGGGTACTGGTGAGGTGTTTCATCCAGAAGTTGGGGACCTTGTCTACCCTGGAGTTTTCCGGTTACTAGTAGTTCTCAGTGTGTCCGTGATATCTGGGTTTGTGATGGTGGGCGATACCCGTAGCGCTATTTTGCTCTTCCTTTCCTTTTCCCTGTTTATCAACTGAGCATTTTTGTTTGTGTTGTTTTTCTTTGCTCTATATTCCTTCCCTATATGACTGAATCTCTAGTGTTGTTGGTATGTCGTCTATTGATATGGTTTTTGTGTTTAACTTTTTGTAGAATTATTTTGTGTTTATTTAAATTCTCTATTTTCTTAGAAGAAGCGTGCACGTTTTTCGTATTTGTGTACGCGGCATGTTTTTGCTGCTATGCCCTGTTTATTTTTTTTTATTTTACCTCCCAGGTATCTTCTTTATTTTTTTATGTTGTATTGTTTTGTTATATAGGCCTTCTTTTTATTTTTCATGTTTCATCCCTCTTTCTTTCATTCACAAAGTTGGGATGCGTTTTTCTTGTTTTTGAATTTTATTCATTATGCTCTGTTTCCAGTTTGTGGTTTGTGGTTTGTGGTTTGTGGTTTGGGTTTTGGGGTTTGGATGGTTCTTTTTTTCTTCGGAAGGGCCAGGTTCAGTTTCCCTGGATATCAGGTAGATCAGGTCATTTAGTTTGTTGATATCTAGGGTATCTTTTGATATGGTCAATATTTCTTGTTGGGCCCTGTTATATCTATTTATCCTTTCACAGAGTTGTTTATTTTTTTGTAGTCCGAGGAGACGTTTACGTCGACTCATATCTATCGATTTTGTGGTGTTTTCTTCTACTTTTATTTTTGTTATTTCTTTAGTCGGTTAGTCCTCATCATCGATTATAGCTGGTCTGTCATGGTGTGTGTTATTGTGTTTGTTGTTTTGTGTTTTAGCATTTGCTTGTCTATGTGTGTTGTTGATTTGCTGTGCTGTACAATTTATTCGTGGTTTGGGTAGTTATTAGTTGTTTGAGTTGTTATGTGTTTTGTTTTTATTTTCAGTATGTATTTTTTCTATTAGCTTGTCTATTCCGGTCTTGGACACTTTGCAGTGTCGTAGGATATATCGCCAGACGTTTCCAAGAGTATTTTCGGTGATAGTTTCCCTTATAGCGTTATTTCTTCGTCTCCATATTTCAGGTTTCTTTTATTATTGCTATGTGTTTTGGGTATAGTGTTGCAGTGTAAAATGCATATAGTACTTCCATGTAGTCTTCATCTCTCCACCGTTCTCTTTTGATTTTGTTTTTCTCTTGGGCAGTGACATTAGGAGAGGGGTATGTCCGTTCAGTGTTAACTTTTTGAAAGAACACCATCTCCAGAATTGTCCTGAGACTTGTTTCTTATCATGTTTAAGATGAAAGGTGTTTAAAATGAAACGTGTTGCATTTTTATTTATTGTTTAAGTTGTTTAAATACTGTGTGTTCTATGTTGTTTTGTTCACGTATGAAAGATCGTACGTGTACGTTTTTGAAACGTATTAGAATAATATTTGTGTATATGTGTAGAAATGGGGATGCATATATGATTAATATTTGTACTCACAGTTTTTTCTATAGGGACATCGCCTTTTCGCGTGTTCTTTAATTTGTGTATAAGGATATTGTATCTCTATGTGTTGTTTACATTTGTGACAACGTGCTGGCACCAACTAGGTTTCCTGCAATGAATTATATTCATAGATAGTTTTCTGTCATTTTTTTGTGATTTATTAAATCCTGTTTGGTGATGATCTCAGATTTAATCCTTCTTCACTTGGAGCTCACTTTCGCACGTCTATGATGTTTGTTATTTGCTGTGGAGCTCCTTATTAATATTATTATTATTATTGATGATTTGACTCGGGTTTGGTATTTTCCTGGTAGGATTTTTGTGGGTAGCGGGTTACTACCTGTAACGTTAGGTATCCACAAGCTTTCAATAGTCTTTCAGGTGCTTAGAATCCTCCTGTTAATCTTTCCTGTCCCCAAGAGGCAAACTTTCTGTAGGATTTCTACGGGACATTGTATTCCAATCTCCTTCAACCATTTGTCTATAATCTTTGCTTACAGTTCCCAATGCGCCTATTATTATAGGCACAACCTTTACAGTTTTCATACTTCAAATTCTTGCAATTTCCAATTCTAAGGGGTTGTAATTTTTTTGGTTTTTCATCCTCTCTAAGACCAAATGGGCATGATGATGGATCAATTAGTAAGCAACTTCGCTTTTCCTTGTCTATTATTGTTATGTCTGGTTTATTACTTTTTAGCTTCTTGTCTGTTTGAATAGGAAAGTCCCACAAAATCTTACATTTCTCTGACTCCAGCACTCTTTCGACCCAATGATTATACCATGTGTCTCCAGCTTCAAATCCCCACTTCTGCATAAAACTTTTACAACTTGGTCATGCCTCCATTATTATTATTATTTTTATTCATTGTAACACACGTGGAATCCACGCTTGAATCTTCACTGGTGAGTTTTCTTGAATTTTGCTTTTCCTTTGCTGTTATCGGCTGCTGAAATTGTAAATATTGTTTGGTGGATGTATCCAAGTGTCTTCTAAAAGAGTTTCAACCCTTTTCAATCACGGAATGGGTGGAAAGCCTGTTCTGAAAACTTTCTCGACTATAATTTTCAATATATTCCTTTACATAAGATAGCCTTGTATAAGTAGAGGAGTGGGTGTAGGAGAAAATGTAATTGCTACAACATCAACTATAGAATAAGAATAGGATGAAGAAAATTCACTCAAAGTGAATGGAACCCGGGGAAAAGGGAGACCCAGGAAGACATGGGACGACCTCAGAATGCTGAACCTTTCAGATGAGATGACGGAGAACTGTGACGCTTGGCGCCTTGCTGTATTAAAGAAGACCTGCCTGCATCGAGAGTCCTGTGTCCGTTAGGCATCCGTGTCTAAAAAGCTGAGGCAGCCGTGCCAAGAGTGCTGATGATAAAAGTGGATGTGGCTGCATTGGGAGTACTGTTGCAAGAAGTGGCAGTGTTGAGAGTGCCGATGCTAAAAGTGTAAGTGGCCGTGTCAAGAGTTTTGTTGTAAGAAGCAGCTGCGTCGAGAGTCCTGTTGCATCCTTAGAAGCGAGTCTCCCACTCTACCTTGCTGTATGAAAATGGTCAATATTACTTAGCACACGTGATTCGATATGGTAGGGCAGACACAAGACTCCGAAGCCATTTCTGGCAAATTCAAGGCACCAAAGGGATGTAAAATACATGGTTCACAATATAAGATAAGTTTATCTAAGCTTGTCTTATTTCGTCTCTGCCATATTGTTATGCTAGATATGTGAAAATATGTTTTAAAATGCGAGTTTCCCACTTTACTTTGCTGTATGTCAATATTATTTAACACACATGATTCGGTTGGGCTTGGCATTTCAGTATTGTAGGGCAGACACAAGACTGGCATTTCAGTATTGCAGGGCAGACACAAGACTCCGAATCCTTTTCTGGCAAATACAATGCACCAAAAGGATGTAAAATACACGGTTCTCAATATAAGATAAGTTTGTGTTTGTTGGTCTAAGCTTGTTTTATTTCGTCTATGCTATATTGTTATACTAGAAATGTGAAAATATGTCCTTAATGTGAGTTTCCCACTCTCTACCTTGCTGTATAAAAACTCAATATTATTAAGCACTCGTGATTCGGTCGAGCTCAGCATTTCGGTATGGTAGGACAGACACGAGACTCTGAGGCCATTTCAGGCAAATACAAGGCGTCAAAGGGATGTAAAATACAAAATACACGATTCTCAAAATAAGATAAGTTTGTGTTTTGTTCACCTAAGCTTGTCTTATTTGATCTGATATATTGTTATACTAGAAAAATGTGGAAAAGGAAAAAAAAAAAAAAGTCCTTTAAATACGAGATTCCCACTCTACCTAACTGTATGAAGATATCAATATGATTTGGCACACGTGATTTGGTCGAGCTCGGCATTTCGGCATGGAGGGCTGACATGAGACTCCGAAGCCGTATCTGGCAAATACAAGGCGCAATAGAGATGTAAAATACACTGTTCTAAATATAAGATAAGTTTGTGTTTGTTCGTCTAAGTTTGTTTTATCACGTCTCTGCTATATTGTTACGCTAGAAATAATGAAAATATGTACTTGAATGCGAGTTTCCCACTCTAACTTGCTGTATGTAGGCGCCAAAGAGATGTAAAATCCACGGTTCTCAATATAAGATAAGTTTGTGTTGTGCTCATCTAAGCCTGTCTTATTTCGTCTCTCCTATATAATGCTAGAAATGTAAAAATATGTCCTTAAATGCTAGTTTCCCACTCTACCTCGCTGTATGAAAATTTCCTCTCCTGCCCTCCCCTCACTGTCACCAATGTGAAGGGGATTCACGCGCATGGGCTGCTGCTCTACGAAGATGGTCCGGGCGCATGCGCACGGGCCTTTGTGCTATGCATGTATATCTATTATCTGTTCCCCCAGGTGTGGGCGCACATGCTACTTGGTTATAATGCCCATCTGTCCCTGGTCTTTATGTCTGTCTGTCACTTGTCTTTATGTCAGGCAGCCCCTGGCCTATATGTCCATCTGTCTGTCCCCTGTCTGTCTGTCCTTGGTCCATATGACCGTCTATCCTCAGTCTATATGTATCGTCCGTCTGACTAACAATTGCCTGTGTGCCGGTGCCACATAAAAAGCACTTGTGATGGTGCCACGTAAAAGCACTAGCGCCAAGAGTCCGGTGCTGGTGGCATATTAAAAGCACCCAGCACACACTGAAAGGTGGTTGGCATTAGGAAGGGCATCCAACCATAGAAACCAAGCCAAATCAGACTGGAACCTGGTGCAGCCCCACGGCTTGCCAGCTCTGGTCAAACCGTCCAACCCATGCCAACATGGAAAAGGGACATTAAAGGATGATGATTATATATATATATATATATGTGTGTGTGTGTGTGTGTGTATCCCCTCTGTACCACTTATATGCCCCCCCTCCCATTCCTTGTGGGTAGGTCCTGATGCATCTCCTACACTATCTATTTTTCTCTCTCTCTCTCACTCTGACTCTCTCTATCTTTCTAACTATCTCTCCAGCTAAGTATCTCTAAGTAAGACACACCTGGCACACAAAGCCACTTCCCTTGGTACCACTCCCTCTCCGAGCTGAGAGGTCATTGTCTCACAAGTTACTTGGCAACCCCACTGGTGTTGGTGCCATGTAAAAAAACACCCAGTACACTCTGTAAAGTGGTTGGCGCTAGGAAGGGCATCCAGCCATAGAAACCATGCCAAAGCAAACAATGGAGTCTGGTTCAGCTCTCTGGCCTACCAACTCCTGTCAAACCGTCCAACCCATGTCAGCATGGAAGATGGACATTATAATGATGATGATGAAATGTGTCCTGAAAAATCATCTCATGTTGATGACAAATGCTAAAACGTGCAGATAATATTGGTTGACGATATTTCATCAGCACCGGCGGATGGCACTGTTGTATCATGTGATTTCACCATATTTCGGTTCATCAGCAACAGACTACGAAGCACCGAATGCCAGACTGAAAATCAGCCAAGCTTGGCACTGGATAAACAGCCAGTGATGTAGCGCAAAGTTGGTGGGCTGTGTATGAATTAGCTTTTAGTGACAGAAGCAGCCTTTGTAACAAATATTAATTCGCACATACAACCTAACTTAGATGTGTTGTTTATAATGCCTAGAACTGCGATAAACATCTGAAGAAATCATCTCGTACACACAAAGGCACATACATAGACACGTGTATGTTTTTGTTTCCCCCCCCCCCCATTTGCTTGACAACTGGTGTTGGTTTGTTTACTTTCCTGTAGTTTAGCAGTTTGGCAAAAGACACCAATAGAATTAAGATTAAGTATTGGGGTCTATTTGTTCAACAGTGCCCCAGCATGTAAAAATGGTCCAATGCCTGAAATAAGTAAAAGATTAGATTCTAAGATTAGATTTAAATAATTTTTACTCCAAAGGGATTTGATTATTTTTTTTAATTACTTGAAATATATATATATAGGCAGTGTATTCCATTAGAAATATGGTCATGGAAGAACTAATTAATTAATGTTTACAAATAGTTAATTATTGTTGTCACCATCAGCATCTTTATAATGTTCACCTTTCCAGGTCAGATAAAACTGAGGCAGTTTTTCTATATGGCCATATAGAACCCTCGCTTGTCTCCAAGTGAATTACTATTTCTCCTCGTCATTTGAATAATGAACACTTCAATGGCTGGACTTTTTTCCAGAGCAAAGATGCCATTGTGTACACAGCAGCACTGTTTTAACATGTTAATAATATTAACAAATATGGTGACAAACACCTAGCAAACTTAGTACATGGCCCAGTAAGTTTCCTGAAAAAAATCATACTAACACAATACATCTTATTTATGGCTTTTCATACAGTTCCGCCAGTCTGTTTAGCAGTACTATGAGCAAAGACATTCCAGACATGACCATCTCCTGTTTCATTAGATGTATTTAGGACTACATTACCTAATGTCTCCTCTCCTTTAGCAAGGCAATTAGGTGATTTCAGAGAGATTTGGCTACTATTTTACATTATGAGTTCGGTGGTTAACTGTTATTGAACAAGCACCCAACTTGGTTTCCATCTGTAATTGTAACCATTTTAGTTTTGTTAGAAATATCCTCTGTAAATGAGGCAAGAAGCCATGCAATCTTATTTACATTCCTTCTTATAGATCTGAGGCCCTCTGCTAGAAATCAGTGCATTTGTTCCAGGAATCAATATATGTGTGACAGCAGTAATTATGATAACAATGTTTATCAGTAGCAATTTCGGCAGCAGCTAAAAGGACGAATCTCCATTGATAAGTCTTCTCTTCTCAGTTTGCTGTTTAGCTACTTTATAAAACAAACAAACAAACAAACCAAAAGCAAAAACATGCAATTTCATTTAGACCTGCAGAAACCATTATCTTCAGACAAAGATGTGTTGGTTACATTAGGAAAATTGAAAGATTTAATCTGCTTGATAGAATTTTGTATAACTGATATTATTGCTGCACACTCTGGGTTAAAATTTGTGTGACTAAATCAGACAGACAGACTCATGAGATTTTGTAATCAGTATAAAAGAACTAATCCATAATGTTCTGTATTTGTTGCTGCCTACGTCTCTGTCTTGCTTTGCTTGTTTCTGTCTGTCTGTCTGTCTGTCTATCTTGTTTGTGTGCATAATATATATATATATATGTCAGTTTCTTAGTCCTCCAATCTATACTCTGCTCAGCTGAGGGGGCTTATCTTGCAAGTACTTGGCGACCTCACTGGTGCTGGTGCCACATAAAAAGGCACCCAGTATACTAGGTTAAGTGGTTGGTGTTAGGAAGGGCGTCCAACAGTAGAAACCATGCCAAATCAGACAATAGAATTTGGCAGGGCCCTCTGGCTCGTCTGTTCTTGTCAAACCTTTCAACCCATGCCAGCATGGAAAAAATGATGTTAAATGAAGATGATGATGATGGTGGCGATGGCTGCTACTGAGAAGTTCACTTTGAAACCATGTGGTTTAGGAATAATTACCTCTGTGGACACTGTCAGCTGGTGTCTTCTACTGTAGCCATGAGTTGACCAATATCTCGTGAATGAAATTCGGTGCACGGAAACTGGAAGAAGCCCTCGTGTGTGTGAGTTAGTGAGTTTGTATGTTAATTATAAACAAAAGTTAACATAAATCAGTGGTTCTGAACTTGGGAGTCCATATAAGATTTGGTTAAAGTTTATGAGCAATAAATTGGTTACACTTCTACAATATACAAAATATTTTAACAATTGTTTTTATACAATTCCTAATAATATAAAAATATAAAAGGATATTTTTTAACATGGGGATCCAGTAGAGCAAAATAGGAATCAAAGGGGTCCATAAGCAAAAAAATGGTTGACAACCACGGATATACATGATGTCATTTGTTTGCAGTCCTCTGTAAAAGAATATCTGGCCCCTGTTCATTATTCATGGCCATTGAACAGTTCATTTCTCAAAGGACTAGAGAGAGTGCTACCTTAGACACAGATGAGAGTTAGCGACAGGATGAACTTCCAAGAAAATATCTGCCTCAACAAGTTTTGTCTGAGCCACTTCCATCCTTGTTCACCATTCACTATACATTTGCAGACTATCTATCTCTAACCATTTCTCACTCACCCTACACATTCTTACAACTTTTATCTACCCACTCTTATCTTCTGTCCCCATTGTCTCTTCACCTCATACCAGGAGGGCACACTGATGCCTCATCACTACCATCTTTACCTCCATTCCCAGCTCCATCCTAATTATCCACCTTATATAATGCAAAGTAGCCATGTTATCAACTCTACAGCAAGAAGCCTCTGCATAAAGCTGCCTGTCTCTACTATACTTACACTCAGTTGGTGGGGAGGGGTTTTGTTGGCAACCTCACTAGTGTTGGTGCCCACCCCCCAAAAAAGAACCCAGCCTGTAAACTCTGTAAAGTGGTTGGCATTAAGGAAGGGCATCCAGCTCTAAAAACCATTCCAAAGCAGACATTGGAGCTCAGTGCAGTCCTTTGACTTGTTGGATCCTGTTAAACTATCCAGCCCATGTCAACTTGGAAGATAGGTTAAACGATATGTTTATTATATCAAAAAAATGACAGTCCACTCAACATTCACTTGGTTGCTGATCATAAATGTTTATAAGTCTTACATTATGATCTAGAG
>JAOPUL010000002.1:48433243-48444593 GCA_027564515.1 Octopus rubescens | reverse complement strand
AAGAATAAAACTTTATACATGGCATTTTTCGATCTTGAGAAAGCGCTCTATAGAGAACCCCGCTGTGTGATTTGTTGGACTCTAATTCGGCTAGGGTTAGACGAGTGACTAGGGAAAGCAGTACAGTCCATGTACAGGGGCGTTGTCAGTAAGGTGAGTTAACCACTTGCACAGCGAAGTATTTAGTGTACGGGACCAATCAATGATCAATCCTCAGTCCCCTACTCTTCATAATTGTCCTCCAGGCCATAACGGAAGAATTCTAGACAGTCACCCCCTGGGAATGTTTATATGCAGACGAACTTGCCGCAATGGGATATTCTATACGAAGGCTATAAAGGAAATTCCAAGTGTGGAAGCAAAACCTGGTATCTAAGGGCGTTAAGGGTAACTTAGCAAAGACTAATGTCTTAGTAAGCAAGAACACAAACAGGATTCAACTCGCTTCAGGTAAATGACTCTGCTCGATCTATAGGAAAGGCGAAGGCAGGGATTCCATATGGTGTACCCAGTGTAATCTATGGACACACAAGAGGTGCACAGTGCAATAATAGGAGCATTATCAAGGAAATTATGATTCATATGTGGAAGATGCACAGGAGGCATAAAAACAGCAGATACCCATGAAATCGAGTCCTTCAAGTTGCATCGAGGCTCTTTAGCGTTAGAGGATGATTTCTGCTACCTATGCGACACAATTAGTAGGGAGTGAGGATGTACTGATATTGTAGTGTCTAGAATAAGAATAGTATGGAGAAAATTCAGAGAGCTCTTACCACTGTTGGCAGCGAAGGGTCTCTATTTCTCAGTGTAAAAGGAAGACTGTAGGGCGCATGTATTCGAACGGCAATTCTACATGGAAGTGAGACATGGGCCCTAAATACAGATGACATGCGAAGGCTAGAGAGAAATGAGGCTAGTATGCTCCGCTGGATGTGTAATATAAGTATACATGTGTGGAAGTGTGTCTACAGTGAACTAAGAGAGAAGCTGGACATAAGAGGAATTAGAGGCAGTGTGCAAAAAAGAAGACAGCGCTGGTTTGGCCATGTGATGAGGATAGAGGCCGAAACTTCCATAAAGAAATGCCACCCATTCAAAGTAGATGGAAGGAGGGAAGGAGGGGGGCTCAGAAAGACATGCGACGAAGTACTGAAGGACAACCTCAGAATGCTGAAACTTTCAGATGAGATGTCGGGGGACTAAGATGTTTGGAGCCTTGCTGTATTAATGAAGACCCGAGCGCATCGAAAGTCCTGTGCCTGATAGGCACACGTGTCTAGAATTGGCAGTGTCGAGAGTCCTGTTGCTAAATTTGGAAGCGGCCGTGTAGAAAGTCCTGATTCTAAAAGCGGAAGCGACTACGTAGAGTGTCCTGTTGCTAAAAGCGGACGTGTCGAGAGTCCTGATACTAAAAGCGGTAGCGGTGTCGTCGTGAGTCCGTGAGTCCTATTGTTAAAAGCGTCCACGTCGATAGTCCTGCTGCTAGAGGCGGCCGCCTCGAGATCCCTGTTGCTAGAAGCGGCCGCGGCGAGATCAAGACATGTCGCAGGAAGCGACCGCGTCGAGAGACCTGTTGAAAGAAGCGGCCGAGATCGAGAGTCCTGTTACAAGAACCGGCCGCGTCGAGTTCGAGTCCCGTTGGAAGAAGCGACCACGCCTAAAGTTCCCGTTGCAAGATGCGGTCGCGTCGAGTTCACGTCCTGTTGCAAGAACCGGCCGAGCCGAGAGTTCCTGTTGCAAGATGTGGCCGCATCGAGTTCAAGCCTCGTTGCAAGATACGACCGCGTTAAGTTCGAGTCCTGTTTCAAGAAGCGGCCGCGTCGAGTTCGAGCCCTGTGGAAAGAAGCTGTCGCGTCCAGAGCCCTGTTGCAAGAAGCTGTCGCGTCGAGAGTCCCAGTTGCAAGAAAGGATCGCGACGAGATTTCCTGTTGCAAGAAGCGGCCGCGTCGAGAGTCCAATTTGCATGACGCGGCCGCGTCGAGAGTTCCTATTGCTTCAGGTTGTAGTTCCATATCGATGTGATGCTATCGCCCATGTATCTATCTACTGCTTTGATTTTATTCCATCCAGTTAATTTTACATATTTCGCATATTGATGAAAATGGAGCCCCAAAGAGAAGATATAGACAGAAGATGTTCCGAGAGTGTTCTGAGAGAGGCTTGTTTCAAACCTCGGAACAGAAACTGAGTGACCAAGCTAGAGCATTCCACAAAAACCAATGGTTAACGGAGCTAGAGCCGGAAACCATAAGGAGGAAACTCAATGGAGTCCAAATTGAAGAACCAAATGATAATGAGCAAAAGATGGAGGAAGAGGCTACAGGAAGGGAAGGTCGAAATGAATCTCAGCCTGAAAATGACATAACATTAACACATGTAGAACAATTAAGCAACGAAGAACAACAAACTTTGAATGAGATCATAGAAATTGCAGAGAGGGTTTTCACAAAATAGGAATTTTACGAAGCTTGACAGAAGAAGAATGAAATCAATAGTGGATAGAGAGTAAATAAGGTAATCGATCATCTGGAGGTAAAGAATGTAACAAATATCAATGATCTTATGAATGCAATCAGTATATATGCAGCAAAAGTGATTGGAATGAAAGATACAAAAGGCAGGAGAAATGATGAACCATTATGGAATAGAAGAATCCAAGAGAAGAATCCAAGACTTCAACAGGTAAGTACAGAGAACTGGAGTACAAATACCATATCAAGAAAAAGGGATTAAATAGAGTTTTAGAATAGTTAAAACGGAGACTGCTGGCTAAATCTGCCAAAGTTAAAGAGGTACGAACAACGAGTGAAGTGGTTCAGGCAGAATAGACTTTTCGTGGTAGACCAAACGAAGATATTTATAGCCTTCGTTTTCAATTTGTTTCAAACCTTCTTTATATGGTAATTATATCCCTGCCAGAGACTGTACCTTGCCTCTTTTCAGGTTCATTACACCACATTTTTTGAGTCCGAATTCCATCTTAATATCAGCACTAAAACAATGAACCATGTTCACCTAAGACCTCACTTGTGGCTCATACTTGTTATACAGCCTCCACTCATCCATGAAGAGGAGGTGGTTGATTCTTTGGGATTTCCCCTTTAACTGATATCCCATATTCATTATCCTCAGCACCAAGGTCAGAGGGATCATGCGAAGAACAAAAAGCATTGGAGATAAGCTATCTCCTTGGTACATCCTTCTCCTGATGCTCAGGATGTCCAAGCTTTGGCCGTACGATGTCAACTCAGTTTTCTCTTTCTATTGCTGGTCGATAGTGTCAATTATTATGTTATTTACAAAGTTGTACAACTTTCGCAGAATGGTGTGCCAGCATAACAGTTGATATATTGATACGTTTTGCTCCCAATTTCTTTTTCCATTTAATAATATTATTTAAAGAAAATGTAAAATACATCGGCGTAATCTACAATAGAACAAATACTTTTATTTAATGTGGCCACCTTGGCCGACATTCGTATAATAACCACCAAAACTTACTTCTACAAGCTTGTCATAAACAGAGGTGTAACTGGCATTTAGCAATGATAGCTGCGTTTAAGCTGCGGGGATCTGATGATAATTGAAATGATTTACATTCAATGACGATAGAAATGTCAGGTGTGAATGATTGTTCTCTCAATCTGAAAAAATTCCATTAATAAAAATACATAACATATATTTAACCATAACATCTACTTTTATCCAATGGCTAGTGAATAGATAAATAGTGACGTTGAAATTGTTTGGCATTATAAGTTTTACGTTCGCCAAGAAAAAATAAAAGAATGAAAGAAGAATGAATTGAATGAGCGAATATGGTGGGCACATGGGTGTGTACGGAATTTGATTTTGATTGACAGTAGAGTTTGTTTACACAATAGGCTAGTTACCATTTTTTTTGTAGGATACGCTAGTCTAGTAAATACTTCTGAAGTTAAACACAATAAGAATTATATATAGTTTGAAAGAATGGTATTAGACACACACATACACACACACACACTAACACACACACACACACACATGCACACACACACACATACACACACACACACACACACATACACACACACACGCATTCAAGTCATATGGATCTGAATCAAATTGTCATATATATATATATGTGTGTGTATATATGCATGTGCGTGTGCGTGTGTGCGTGCGTGTATGTATAGGTATGTATGTCTGCGTACCAGAGCTTAGACGTAAACGAGCAATTCAGTATTCAACAGCGATGTCGCATATTAAATCAAATATTCTGTAATATAACTTATGTAGAAAAACTCTACATGTCATGTTTCTTTTTAGTATGAAATATCTAAAACTGAAAATATGGGAAACTAAAAGTAAATTGAATTTCTCCTCTCTCAGGATACTCGTTAGTAAGTTACATGTCTGCATTTCGAAAATTATGACTGTTATATAATCAATGGCATAACTTGTACAGTCAGCGTGAATTTTAAGAACGAAGAACCGCAAATCTGTTCACAAATTTAATAATGAAATTGGAAAGGTGTTGGCAATTTGGAAAGTGAATGAAAAGTTATTGAATGTTTAACAAAATTAGAATAGCAAAATCGATATATGAGATGCAAACATGTTTAAAATAAACATTGCAATGAAACGGAAAAATGGCAGCACCAGAAATTAAAGGGATTAGACAAATGTGATTAAAATGTCTTAATACTGATTTGGGTTGTCAATCTTGGTTTTTAATAAGCAATTATTAGTATATTTTAATACAACATAAAACTAACATTAAATAACATTAAATGGAATAATAATTACAGGTAGAGGAATAAAAAAGCATATATTTGTATTGATTTAAAAGAAAGCCTTCAATCAATTAGAAATCACCAACATGTATTGATTATTGTTTCATATATGGTTTTCTTATTTTGTTGTTAGCACTGAGCTAATTTGCATTATTTTCTGTCAAAAGAACATTCACTTCAATATTGACGGAATTATACTTTGCTTTCAGGAAGTTGCTCAACATTTAACGTATTCTGTCTTCTTTTCTTGAATAAAAATATATGCGATTTAATTTTTAAAGGTTATTGTTTCCTTATAGTATAATAAATTATAAAATTTGCATCATTTTTATGTTTTAGAAAACAATGACATTTAAAACATTCTTCTGTTATATTTAATATTTTCCTAAGATAATTTGTTTTCGCAAGCACTTCTGAGGAATTTCCCTTAAAACTAAAAAAATAATTAAACATAAAAAGAAAGAAATAATATCTGGTAGAAAGGTTCTTTCCCAAGAGAAATTAATATTGTCAATAAATATTTATTATTTTTTTTCTTTCAAAAGGACGCATGTTTAATCAAATTGCCGCAGCATCCTTTTAGCAATCAATTTCATATTTCAACAAGTAAAGTAACTTATTGATGAGCATCTTATATGAGTAACTTCATAGATGACATTGATCAATAAATCTTAACTGTGTTGCTATCAGAAGAAATGAATAAAGCATGAAAGCTATAATATCTTCCAGAAACAAAGCTTATGTTTCTCTAGTACACTGAGATGTTATAAAGAAAATAATCAGAAATAAGTTGCAGTACATAACATTTGGAGAGTGCTTGGAGAGTGCTCAGTGTAAAGCTTATAATAAAGGAATCGGCTATAATCTATAAAATCAGAATATATAGTAACATTGCGATAATACTCATTAATGGTTTTTAAATGTGGCTACGGATTTTCAGAGATTTATTTAAATGAAAATGACTTCTCTATATGTCCGATTCGATTCAGTGTATCATGTCTCCTAGAAAACTTTTAAGAAACAATTTTCAATGAAAGAAAATGTATGTGTGTCTATTCGTTCTTGTCATTCTGAAGAAAGTGCTGCATAACCACAAATAATATTACTTAAAAAGTATAATACTGAACTTCGACTTCATCTTATGTCTACACATTTATCAAACTTAATAAACTGCTTGCGTTGTTTGAATATTTATTACTTAAATAAATTACCAGATTGTGCAGACGAATACTAAAATAAATGTATATTATTAAGCAGAACTATCATCATCACTATTTAGTGTTAATAAAGAGAGGCAAGTAGCAGAATTCTTAGATTATTTAATTGTAAGTGTTAACCCCCCCCCCTCATTCGAGATTTAGAGATAAAATCGCTAGCAGCTGAATTTTTTGTTTCATCATTGTGATGACGATACGTTGTGCCTAAGAAATGTACTGGAAGAGATCCAATCCTCCAAATGTCTGTAATGTTGTCAATTGCTGAAACTATTAACGTAACCCAAAGAGTACAAATGACGTGTATCGATTATAAATATTATATAAATCTATCTATTCCTTTCAATTGGATATTCTGGTAAATTAACCCTTTGTAATGGTAGTTCTTGATATGTGTTTATCACTATGCTTTTTCTAACATTCTAACAAAACATGTACATAATGCAATTGTTCAAATGGTTTTGACTACATAGGATCTACGATATTGTTCATACAGAAACAATCAGAACTGTTTTCTTTTATAGATGCGATATACCCGTATATGCAAACTTTCGTTTCCGTAATGTATCGGTGATAAGGCTATGAATGAAATGTTTGCCTTCAACTTCGATGTTGGATAAATTAAATGGAGATTGCTTAGAACGGTTGTAACTTGTTATTAATTGCCTCCTCCAAGTTGATAAAGGTTACTGAATCGGACATTGCAAAATGATGCCTCACTGGTTTAACATAAATCACATTCTATCTTAATTGTAAACATTTTACTAACTAACGGTTATAAAATATTTACAGCAAAGTTACTAAATGGAGCGTGTCAGAGACCTTTGACCGACTGTTTGCGTTGCTACCCGTTCCGTTAGGCGTGTTATATGTTGGTTTATTGACTGGATCTTGAAAAAAGCATTGGGTGACACAAATGTGTATGCAGCTTGTATTACTCTAACGAATAAGAAGTTGGTAAGTAATTGTATGAGTCGGTGTGATTTGCCAAATTTGTAACGCTTTCATCTCTTCATCACAAAGCTCGAGTATATCTTTCATGTATTAACGCATGGCATAAATGATAAAGATAGGCATGTGTAACCAGAACTTCTTAGACTAAAATTAATTGAATGGTAGTTTCTGCATTGTAACTTTCACAATCCAAGGGGGTAATGATGTCTTTACTATTAATATTAAAGGCGCGTGGCTGAGTGGTTAGAGAACTCGGATTCACAATTGAGAGGTTGAGTGTTCAATTCACGGACCGGGTGATGCGTTATGTCCTTCAGCAAGACACTTTATTTCACGTTGTTCCTTCTACCCGGAGTTGTGACCGATATATAGAATTAGCAATTGGAAAGACCAATGGAAAATATTGTTTCCTCGGTCCGATCTGACGATGAGTCAATCGCCGATTTATTTATATCAATATTAAAATACACTTACTATTTCTTTTCTGGTAAGTAAAACGCAAAAAGCGTTTCTCATTTAATTTACCAAATATAGGTAATTCATTATTAGCAGTGTCGATAATCCGGAGCATTTACCGCCATTACACTCAATGAACAAAACAGCTATAAGGTCGAGGTATTTAGAAGCTCTTCACACTTCCTTATTTCATTCAACTTGTTCAATGTCTTTAGTTGATAAGGTGCCTTCTTCACTGCGGGTAACTTTATGACCCATTACATGACGAGTACTACAATGTCTTAACAATTGCCATTAGTTTTGGAACTCTCAATATTAAAATACTTAGCTAATTTGATAGCAGCAATTTTACTTTCTGCTTCAAGAAGCTTCTTACCAAAATATTGTTGATAGATAAATCACTTCGTCACTGTTAGTATATTTTCAAAATGTGTATTATTTGCAACTGCCACACGCCTCCTTGCGCCGACAGATAATTTAGAATTATCACATTTATATATTTTTTTGAAGATGCAGTGAATCACACCTCATACAGCGTATATCTAAAACAATTTGCTTTTTCACATTGTACACTTCACAGATGCACCTTTTGTAGCAACAGTCCAGCGGTTCCTTGTAATTTCAATTCCTGGTTCAAAGATAAGTTCAGAAGCTTGTTCAATATATATTACACTCCATTGAAGTCATAGAGTAAAACGTGAGGCAGAAAAATGCTACTCACTGAAATATAATTTAACATTGGATGAAAAATTGTTGCATTGTTTGTGTTGCGTATGTCAAATGTTGTCAGTACATGCATTGTCCATCGTAAATTGTATACTCAAGAAAAACATATGAATTAAGACATCTTTATTGCGTATGTGTTGCGTATATCGAATGCTGTGAGAACGTGCATTGTCCATCGTACATTGTCTACTCAAGACAAATATAATAAATTAAGACATCTTTATTTAACCATTGTTTCTCAGTATGAAGTTTTAGATTTGAAAACCAATTACAGCTACATTCTCTCATGTTACTGCAAGTGAAGAATGCTAGAAAGAATATATAAATTCTCGGCAAGAGATGTAAGAGCGAGTAATAATCACAATATGAATCGTTGAAATATCGCTTGCTTTCAATCATTGTTTTTGACATTTGCCCTATATACTACCAATGTGTAGCACGTGCAGTAATACAAATAACTTTGATCGTTCCAAAATATTTCATAACATGACGTAGAGAATTAATTTCTCTTATAATTTATGGTTACATTATTATGGTTCCATAATTTAAAGTTAAATATCCCTTCTTTGGCAGGTGTACAGTGCACAAAAATACACCTACACGGGCTCCCAATGAAACTGATAGTTAAAAATGGTTGTGCCTGTAAACATACACACTGCCTCACCTTAGATTGTGTCCTGTTTATTTGATTTAGCTGGCTTAATAGGGTACGGTTTGACGAACGATCAATATTATCTCTTTTGATGGAAAGCAACAAATAGAAAACAAGTTTTGGTTGACTGGATTTTTTTCGAAAATATTTAATGATGGGATATTGAATATAGAAATAAATTTCGTATATTCTCGAGAGCAACATTTGTTTACTTACCGCAATCTCTAATCTTGATATATTATTCTGCAATTTAACATCTAAATATAATTCAATATGATAAGATTTATTAAATTATTGAAAATGATACTTAATATCATTTGCACATTGTAATATACAGCATAAGTGCATTCCTATTGAATGTAATTGCTTTTGTTATAAACCTACGGTTCTATAATGTTCTCTGATGTAGTATTAGTTGATAGAGCTGAAACAATGAAAATTTTTTCACTTGGAAATACTGTTATGAAATAGATAAAAATCTGTTTTCCCTCTTCTCTCGGAAGCTTAAATCGAATAGTCACGTTAGGTTCTGGCATTCGGCATGCAGTATATAATAGTATTCCAGCTTATAAACGAAAACATGAACGCACCTCATTAACTTCTTTAATATTGGAATGTAGAATCAAGTTTATTGTTTGAGAGAGACAAAGAGAAAAGAAAGATAGAGAAAGAGAGCGAGAGAGAGAGAGAGAGAGAGAGAGAGAGATCATCGATGGTAGTTAAAACTAGTGGGTGTGTGAAAAAGAGAATGACGGAGAGAAAATGAGAGAAAAGAGATAGAAAGAAAAGTGAATGCATAAGTAGAGAGAATCGTATTTATATTCTGCATAAACAAAGTTTTTTTTCTGTTTAAACAGTTTCACTGCTCTACACATTTTGTTTGCTTTGAATGATTTTCAAATTTCTTTTCATACGGTCATTTTGACTCTTTTCATGTTCAAGAGTTGATACTGAAATTAAATTTCTCAATGTGTCGTTTTGATATTATTTCATATATTTATCAGTATTGGTAAGAGCATCATTTCAATGACTTCGAAGCGTATACATCTTAGTTGCTTTTAGTCAATACGACTTCATCATTGCAAATATATTTTCTTTTTGATTTTGTGTTCATCCCAGCACAGAAATATATTTTTAACCTACACTATCCTTACTCGTGCACAACACTACAGAGTCTCGCATAAAAATTACTGATGATGTTCTTATTGTCTACAATGATTTAGATATGCTAACGCCTTATATTTGCTTTCCTCTTCTACAGTGAAGTTGAAATTCAATACGACTTCAAATACAACAGAGAGAATATAAACTGTGGAAAGGGATAATAGACTAAAAGTCAACGGACATATATGTCCCGCCTTACAGCCTTCTATCTCAAACTACAACTTATAGAAATCACACCAATAGGTACAGAAATAAGTACAAAAGAAATACTGACATTAGACGTAATTCATTGATATAATGTTTCAATTGTTCATTATTTTAAAAGATGAAAATTTGAAGAGCCGTAGAGCATACTTTCCATTTTGTCTTTCCGTGTTCGAATTATTCTCTTCTGGTTGTCAAAATGATCTTTTATTTCCTATGTTCGTGAAATAAATTCGTAGTCAAATAGTAGGATCAATTCCGCTCGCTTTCTTTTTCATTCTATCTATTGATCCGTCGTTTCTGACTACAGTGGAGCTATCGAAAAACTAGGAAACTGCAAATATTCCCTGCCACGTTTAAAAGACAAGTTTAAATGAATCGCATTTCTGCAATATATACATAGCAATTACTGACAAATGACCAAAATAACTGAACAGATGTCAGTAACTAGCCGTTTAACAATTCGTTGGATTGCAGCCGAAATCATATAAATGTTTCATAACTGGGTATGAAACAAATGAAGGGCTATGATAATGAATAATGTTGTATAGGATTATTTTCATCGCGTCGAAAGAAAAGCATGAAATGCTTAAACTCGAAGGTGAGGTTGATCGACTATTTTGATAAGATCATCTTTCATTACATGTTCTATTCACGTAGATAGAAGATCAATAAAGCGTTTTATGTATATCACCTGGAATGTTTAAGAGTGGCATTTCGACGACAAGAATCTGAAGTGGTAACACACAAACAAAACTTTAGTATTGCGAACACTCAAAGGATGCACTCACGCGGCACTTATACGCGACTGGTTGGCAAGGTTCGTAATGGTTTTCGTCGATCATACTCATAGCATTATTTTTCTGGTTCCCAAATTTGAAATATTCATGACTTTCTTTTGTTCTCGAACTTGAAACTCAACTTGAAATGTCGTTGATTGAAGTTGCTAGTTCAGATCAAAGATAAATGTTTGCGAGAAATACGTACAATATCCTAAAACATATATCAGTACGCGACCACAAACTGGGTGTAGTTTATCAACACTGCATTAAGAAGGTAAGAAGAAAAATATGATTAAATTGCAAGTAAAGCAACCCTATTGTTTATTTGTTAAATTACACTTTCATACTGAGAGACTGCAAATATACATATATACAGTAATCATACGTAGACACATAGTTGTATGCATACATGTATAT
>JAOPUL010000002.1:47888205-47898748 GCA_027564515.1 Octopus rubescens | reverse complement strand
GATAGATAGATAGATAGATAGATAGATAGACACTTTTCAAATGACGCCGATGTCAATTTTGGCTTTCAGCCCATCCGAGGTTAATTAAATAAGGTTTCAGTCTAATAATGGATGGTATCAACTAAACCTCTTCCCTCGAATATCGCCATACTTGTGCCTTAATTAGAAACAATCATCATCATCATCATCATCTTCATCATCATCATCATCATCATCATCATCATTATCATCATCGTCATCATCATCGCCGCCATTGTTATGTTCCTCAGTTGCGGCAACTTCCTATGTTTCATCGTTAACGGCATCATCGTCAACGCCGTTTGAACAGACTAGTCTCATGCCATTTACTTATAGTTAGAGCGTGAGACGAAAAGTTTATCAAGTTTAACTATTCACTTAAATTTCAAAAACCTTTGTTAGGTTCGGAGCAATATTTTCTGAAAGGCCTCTGTAATTATTGCCATTCCAGATTTCGCCATTTTGTAAGCCATATGCTACGTTAGTTATTAGTATTCTCAAGGAACTTTCTATTACTCGTATGACATTAACATTTTTTTATGAACTACAATTTGTAAACATCTCACTTCAAATTTTAATGCAGCATATTTTCCCTCTTCGTTTTCATATAATCTTTCATCTCTTTTATCTCATTTTATGTTGAAGTACATTCATTCCATCTGGGTCTAATATTTTTTGAAGCTGTTGCTCATAACACCTATCCGTTCTATCAGTTTATGTTTCATACGCAAAATTCAGCATACAACCCCGGCAATATAATCACGTTTTTTTTATTACTTTGTTCCTTTTGTGCTAGGCTATTTTACTCATGTTGTACGAACACTGAGGCTGATTGTTTTGCATTTCATCCAGCATAGTATTCCTAAAGATGGGTCTACAGTTTTGTCAATGTTACATTTCACTTAATTAGTTCTTAGGGATAGTACTTGTGCTAAACATATCAGTCATCACCTAAAATGTTGATCTCCCCATTTGAATACGCATGATTTCCATTGATACATGAATGCCTACTTTACGCCACATATAAACCGGCAATGGATCAATTTATCCTTTCATATTATTTTCTGTCTTTTGTTCCATTGTTTTGTAATTATCATTCGTTACAATGCGGTTTTCAGACAGTGAAATATCTCATAGTTTTATATCCAACAGCCAAGGTTACGCTCTGTGCTTTATATGCCAACCGAGATGGTTTTCATTTATTAGACTTTCCGTAGTTGAGCAAACTACTTCAACATTTAATTCAGGGAACATAATCTTTGGTGAATACAACTTTTGGATATAGTGCACAATTCTTTCGTGTTTCAACATCCAAATCTCTTAATTTCTTCTTTGATTCATTTGATATTGTACGCTCCATAACACATTGCCGAAAAAAACTGATGTTTATGTGCATAATCCATTTTTTGCATATTTTGCTTATATCCCAGTAAAAAGAAAAGTTCTTCGCAGCTGTGACTTCTGGAATTTCGCGTCCATGATAAATAAAATTAATTTATGAAAACCGATTATAATTAATTTTATAACTTATGAATCTCAGGTATCGAATAGTTAATCATAAGATCGGAATATAGAGTATTGCATAAGATTTATAGAGTGCAACAATCATTAATACTTAATGATTTCTAGTTGAAGCAAGGGAATTGAGATGAATTAAAAATAACAACAGATATACAGTCGTCAATAATCAATATCTCCTACTTTTTCATCTTGACTAAATGTGAATTTAATAACTTTATTAAGCGGAATAGAAGTTGTCTTTAACAAGAAGTTATTAATGTATAATTGAATCTGTGAACAATAAGAATACACAGTTATGTATGGAAATATAGCATTGAGGAAAGTTCCTTTAAAATTCTCCTTTCTATAAATATCAGCTAATAGTTCAGGATCATAGAAGTAGACAATCAATTATATAACTCCAGTTTAAAAGTTTGATAAGATCATTCTTAGTTAAAATTTTGACGCATTCATACCTAAATGCATAGTGACTGGAAACCGATTGTCTGAAGTTGCGTTAAAGTCATAATGTCAAAGGTAGAATTGTTCTAAAGAAAGCATTAGATATTTTAACAATATCAGTTTGGAAATTCCTTTTAAATGTCGAAGAGAAAATCGCTTCTTTTGACGTGATCAAAACCCTAAAGGGCAATCAGTGTTATGGAAGGATTATAGTTGAAAATTCATTATGATATAAATAATATGCTTAAATTGTTTAGATGTTGGCCATGGACAAAGAGAGAAAGAATTCAGCAAGTATCTTACTAGTGAGAACTGTAAGGCGGCATTGAAGCGCAGCACAAGATGGGTCTTTGATGCAGGTTCCGAAAATGATTGATGATATTTCACGACATTTACGCTACTAAAGCCATTGGAATTGCAAGTGTTACGCGATGTCCAATTTCACCTTTTCTAAATAAAACATCTGTGTGGTTGCTCGGCCAGCCAGCTAGAAATACTGGTAACATTTTCCAAATCACTTTGTACCGGTGTAGAAAATATATCCAAAGCTGTATTGGATAATATAATATTTGAAATAAAAAGAAAGGAATGACCTTAATGGAAATGCTTTTAATCATGTTTACTCAGTCAAGTTTCAAATAACAACGGCATATTGGTGGTTTTGAACAAACAAGAAAAAGAACATAGAGACACTAGACGTGTTAACATAAAATTTCACCCTGCCGTCTTATGAAATATAACTGATAATATATTAAATAATTTAGTATTATAAACAAACGAGCTTGTCAAGGCCGGAAGGCTTGCAAATTCAGGATTAATTGAGTGCCAACCAACAGCTTATAGACACTAGTATAGACAGATTAATATGTCTGCATGTTTAATAATCGCAGGCACATTAAAATACCTTGAATTATTTAGTTACACGGTTTACTTCTGAGTTCAAATCCAACATAGTTCAGTTTTGCCTTTAATCTCTCCGGGGTCGATAAAATAAAGTACTGAAACTGGTATAATACTTTATGCATTCCTTACTAAATCTGTATATTTGACACAATATAAGAAACCAGTATTACACGTTAGAATATTAGGAGGTTTTCAATTCACGATTTTTAAGCATCCTTGTTAAGCTAGCTCTGTGGTTAAGAAGTCCAGTTTGCAAACACCTATCGTCGGGTACATGTCTTCTACTTTAGCCCGGATCTATTAAAGGCTTATGACCGAATTTCGTAGACAAGATATGCTTGTAAAATGTAGACCATTCGTGTGTGTGTGTGTTTGTGTGTGCGTGCGTCTATGTGTGTGTGCCTATGTTTTTGTGTGTGTCCTCTACTTGATAACTGCTGTTGGGTTGTTTACCTCCTCGTAATTTAGTAATTCGGTAAAAGTAAAATGCCGATAGAATACAGAAGTTGACTGAATGATCAGGTACTTAATTTGTTCCTCTAACCCCTTCATGGCCTTGCCTAACATGACGCAATGACTGAAACAAGTTAAAAAATATACATTGTTAAAGGTTTTTAGATATATGAAGGTTATATCATTAGATGATGTCTACAGCTGTTATACGGTGAGTTAGCCCCGGGTAGCTGATACAGAGGACGACCAAAGCTGAGATTTAAGTACACACGGAAGAGCAGCGTGACTAAGTGCCACATCGATGCAAAGATTTGGGAAAAAGTTAGCTGAGGACAGAACATAATGGAAAACCTCAGTGAGCAAAGGGACCAAACACCTCGAGGAAGAAAACATCCTGGCTCTCGAACCAAAACGCCAAAGGAAGAAAGAAAACCCACCGCAGCCCTGCAGCACTTTTCTTGCTTGCAGATTGTGCAGCAGAAAAAGCTTATCAAATATAGGAATGATCAGTCATGAGAAAAGCTGCAGGAAAAGAATATGAATACGTATGACATTCTCTTCTGCTTAGACCTTCTGTCAAGACGTAAAGAGCCGAATAATATATGTTTAACCTATATGAAAATCAAAATTATGAAAATAAATTTACCGAATAAATTTCCCAAATAAGGGTAACATCGGGGATATGGTGTGGCGTTAGGTTGAATATATTGTGTTAGGAAGCTTTGTATGTTTTGGAAAAAGAGATACAGTAAACTTTTATTATTAGCGGTGAAAGTGCAAGCGAAGGCTTAAGAAGTTGGATCTCAAATTATTGATTATGAGATCCCACGTTAGATCTCATTGCGTGGAGTCTTGAGAAAGTGTCTTTCCTGGAAGCTTCCATTCCACTTAAGCCTTGTCAGTGGACCTTCTGGGCGGAAACTGTGTAGAAGCCCGCCATATGGATTACACACGTAATTAAGAGGTACAGCTTTGTCCCGCACTGTGTCACGCTGATTCTGTCTGAGAATTATGTGTCCGTTAGTTCCTCAGCCATTTACCAGATAATTCAATGAGTTTATAACTTACATGATTGCACAACAGAATAAACATAACGTTGTATATATTAAATTGTGTCTGTATGTCTTATTCATTGCATTACCATTACGTAATAAATAAATAAAATAGTATAAAGTACTGAAAATAACAAAGAATAAGTTTTGGTAATTACGGAAACGGACGGAATCAATCTAGATGATAGTACGACAATTTTCACGAATGCCTTTAGCTCAGATATTCCGTCTTTCTGGATAACTTTTTTTCAGAAGTTTATTGTATTGAATAAACTATATCAGCCGTCAGAGTTCCTGATAATGGTTCATTGCCGTGGTTTAGTTATTTTATTTTACTCCTCTCACTTATGGCAATCGTTGATAAAGATCTAAGACACATTTTTTATATCAATAATCGATATTTGCCAATGTCTGACAGCGAATAAATTATCTCTGTCGCTGCTAATAAAAATAAATGCAGTTAATATATTTTTGATACAAGGTATATATGATTTAAAGATGAAAACGTCAGTGTATATTAACGAGTTGATTTGTTTATGGACATAAGTTTCTTACATGATTTAATAAACGATTACACTTGTCTTTCATTATCAAGACGATGGAGTCATTTGAGAATGAATTTAATTCTGTTTCTTTACATTCTAGATTGTTCAGATCAACGTTGCTTTTCATCAGTCTAGTAGTGTACGTTATTATGTTTTTTTCCGTAATTTTCTGACATTTTTGTGCCGTTTTTCAAATCATCCAAAGAACAAAGGGCATTAAATACTGGTTAAATCAGCAGGTGGTTCAAGATATAATAATAGTTCCACTGCCACCGCAACTAGATGTCACATTATATACCCCATTTTATTTTAGTGTCTCTTAGGCCTAAACCACGAAGGCGCCAACATTTCCACTCCTTGCACAGCGACTCTGATTGCATGACACATTATCTGCTGCCTCTGTCTTCATATCAGACATTATCTAAGCATTTACCAAACATGCCTTTTATATTTTTATGCAGATGTTAGACAGAACATATCTGCTTCAACGAAAAGTTATTTTGAAACATGTTTCTATTTTAATCTTCGTATTTATTGATATCCACATATTTCTAACTTTAGCACAATGCCAACCATTTTGAGGAGAGGGGAGAATTCGATTAGATAGATTCCAGTGCTCAACAGCGAAAGGATAAAAGGTTAAGTTGGCGTCGATAGTTTGAACTGGAGTTGTAAAGAGCCGAAGAAATGCTACTATGCATTTTGCCCGACGCGCGGCTCACTGATTTTGATAGTGATACACTTGAAATATTTCATATGAGACATATATACATATCGATTTAAATGAGACCACACCTCGATTTTGGTTCTCTGTTGAAGCAATTTAAACTTTTTAAACTTAAACTTCTGATGTCTTTTAAAAACGGACGAATGTGACAAAATATTTCTCGTGTTAACTATTCACCTTGGTGCAACTTCGATATGAAATCATTTAAAATACCACATACTAATGAATTATTCTCCCAGTAATGATTATAAATTGCAGTTATTCAAAATAATAAAACATTTAGTCATGTGTTTATTTTACATTTTGTTTCCAAGAATAGCCAGTTGCCATGTCATGTGTAATGCAATCGCATTTATAACACTATAGCTAAAGTTGGGTTCCCTAACTTCAAGAATGCATGAATGCACATATCCACGAACTGGAAAAAGAAATTGGTTAAACTTTGACCAATTCATAGAGCATAATGCATATTTCTTTTCTCCTGTTCGACGCTTTGTAAATATCTTGTTTCATTAATTGCTCACAGAATTATGACACAATAAAGTAGTACATTTTATCACTCTAAAACATTTAAATCTGTTTTCAAATTTAACCTCCAAATTGCTAAATAGTGCTGAACTTGCTATATCATTCTTCATTATTTCAGTTTCATGCTGTATTGCACATTTTGTAGCATATCAATGGCAAGAGGTTGGCAGGTCTCACTCAACTCTTTCATTTCCTAGCGAATGGGTCGCTGTGAGTGGTTCTCCATAAATATTCTCATAGCCATCCAAACCGATTCCGATTCCGAGAGAGAGAGAGAGAGAGAGAGAGAGAGAGAGGGAGGTAGGGAGAGAGAAAGAGAAGGATTAGAAGCGAGAGAGAGAGTGGGCGGGTTGGAGTGGTGGGAATACTCTGCTTCTGTGCTTGATTGGTATTTTATTAGCGACCCAGAAATGTTGAACGGCTGAGTTGATAAACAAGATTTCTATTGAGAGAGAATACATTGGAACGAATACTGCAAGGCCTCCTTTGTGTTGCTTTACTGAATGGGCTAATTCGTAACGTGTTTGATTTATATATGATTTCAATTATGAAATAAACGCATATTCTTATTAGCTCTATTACACACACACACACACACACACACACACACACACACACACATATATACACACACACACACACACATACATACATACATACACACATATATACACATCCTCTCTCTTCCTCTCCACGAACACAACACACACACACACGCGGATGTGCAAGTACATTTATGTAGTTACCGATAGTTCAGCTGCGATGATTACATTTTTCCTGAATTTGTGAGCGCATTTTGATATTGCAAATTGATAAACCTTCTAATCAAATGCCAGTGAAAGAGTTCTATATGACCTGCAGTCTCTTTTACCTAAACATAATTTCTCTCATTCCCGTCTGTCTGTCTAGAGATTAAGAAAACCTGGTGCATGTTTATGTTCCAAAATCAACCTTCTTAAAATGTTAAGCTGCACTCCATGTTCATCCTATAGGTAAAAATCAAGAAAAAAAAAATCTATTGAACAATGTTATAATTTATCTGAAGCAATTACATTACAAGTGTTCAACTTACGATTACATGTGTGTTTTTAATACATCACCTAATCACAAGACAATATATTTCCCCCAGGGAGTGTGAAACAACTGAAGTTGTTTTGACTGGTAGGTTACCAAAGTCAAACGTCGGAGAAATTTCCACTAAGAAGTAAAGTCGATCAGCTATATTTGATTTCGTAAACTCCTTAATATTCTAATCATGATACATCAAATTGATACCACCTGCTGTCTAACATGTTAAAAATAGCAGCAACATCTCCCTCATTTTAGACTCTACAGCTTTGAAGAAGGGAAGAGAGATTGCATAATGTAGTCATAGAGACACTGTCTCAAAAATAGATAGGATCGTCACATTTGAAATGTTTTCGATCTAGTTCCACCTAGCCAGAGAGAACTTCGGGCTAAACAACAACAACAGTATATATATTTTCCTCAGTACTTTCAACACATAGTGATAAAATAAATATTCTATATTATTTCTACTATGTTACTCTGGAGTTAAACATTTAAAAACGGCTATAGAATCAGTTAGCGAATCTCTGAAGAGAACTATATAGATGAATTTTATTACAACACTAACAATTCTAACAGGCAAATTGATAATGCTTTAGATTTATTTGAAATAGTTTAGCTAAGAAACTATGAATACAATCTCACACCTTCGGTGAGGGAGATGGCTTCCAGGTGTTTAATGTATGACTCATTAGATGAGTCTCTAAGGTAGACACAAATTAACAAAAGTCGGCCAATCACTTAGATAAGTATTGTTGTTCTAAAAGATTTAAACTATTTAATATTGAAGTATTAACTACCACACTGAGATTCCAGAAGGTAGTTGATATACGACGTTTAAAGCTAACTGAAAATGTAATCAATTCACAATTGTAACATTTAGTGTGCCGTGTAGGGTTTATTTCAATCGGAGTACGATTGTAAATGTTATTACGAAATATTCATTTATATATGGATAGGTGCTTAGGGAATAAATTATGACGAATGTAATAAAAATTTTGAAGTAATTTAGTAATTTCAGAGACTGGTGATGAATCTCATTTAATGGGCGTAAACGTATTGTCTTACATAAAATAATTTAGCTATACTATATTTCTAGGGAATTCACAGTCTAACTCGGAAAATGAATACAAATTAACACAACTTGAAGAGGTACCTCTCTTAATTGATTATATTTGTTTCCAGTTCAATATATTGATACACTGATGAGTGTATTTGTCAGTGAAATAATTTCGTTTTAAAATGAACGCATATTTACATGTTAGTAAATCATGCAGACATTCTTGTACTAGTTATTTTATTTTGTTGGATGTGATTTGAACTTAGAAAGTACAAAGCTGGAAAAAAATACCAGAAGAAATACTATAACGATTTTGCGATTCCAGTGTGTTGTTCTTTTCTTTTTAGCATAGATTAAGATATGAAGGATTTTAAATCTAAATAATTAACTTGATGAAAAGTTTCTTATAGTTAACGATTGCTGATTTATTTCTTCATTTTCCACAGGAAAGAAAGGAAGTCTAACAGGAAGATATGTTCCAGTACTGAGACGAATATAGATATAATTCAATGTATTTCTAAAGAATCCAAACGTTGATTTATTAAGGAGGGCTACAGATTAATGAATGTCTGATTTACTGGGGAGGGTTATTAACAGAACTAGATTTGGGAGATTCAAAGTCTGTTTATATTAACCTACAGAGGAAGAAGTTTCGGTGGAAGAAGTCTCAGATAAAGAATAATACATGTTCATGATAAAATGATTGAACTGTTAAGTTTATTTGAGAACAGGGAGGTGGAACAGTGGACTTGGCAAGAAAGCCATTATAATCTAATACTGAATTTGTGGAAATATAATTTCTGGCTGTAATTCGCCAAATGTTGTCTTTCTTTTATAATAGAAGCTCAATCTTTACTCACAACAAACTACCAAGCAAGCGTTTCCCGCAATAGTAATGACCCAAACTATACATTATGTGATATCAGAATTGAAACCATCGACCTTTTTCTTGGTTTACTACTCTACACTCACAATAACCGAGTTCAAAACCTGACAGGACCGAATAGGGTAATACCTACATTGCAACATCCGCAGTCACTATAACATCATTGATTTAGGTAAAAACTGATATGAACACCACCTGAAACCGCTCACTGAGGGTGGTGTTACTATTCTGTGGGACTTTACCATCCATGCTAACGGACAAATAAATGACAATATACCTGATATTATTTTCAAAAGTCGTTGAGAAACTTCATGATATCTAATAGATATGACATTACCAACTAATCGATATATCTCCGTCAAACAATTCGAAAATTTAGCTAAATAGAGAGACCTAAAGATGGAAATGGGTAGAACGTGGAAACTGAAAACGGTCACTCTACCGGTAGTAGTAGGAACACTAGGCATGGTTAATAAAGGCTTTTCTTTCTTCATTTATGAAATACTTGGGAAATCAAGTATACGGGATCTCCTGAAAAAATGTCTATACGTATAACAGAGTTGCTAGCCTTAGGTTTCAGGTAGAGACCCGGCTAATATCTAAACTTTCACGAAATCAAGCGACATTTGTTCCACATTACACCCTACGATTTTAAACCTTTGCTTGAGCTATGCCGAACGTATTGCCTTGGCATCCACGAATCATACCTGATACACATTCACAATTTTTTCTTACCCAAGTTAGTAACATGGAACTTATGAAAGGAGAGCTGTACAATAACCAGAACTTATGAAATAACACTAAACAGAACTCCGTAAAAAAAACTGTGGGTATTTTTAGAACAAATTTATGGAAATATTTCGAACATGCAAAGGGTTAATAGGTCGGCTCCACCACATCAATAATGAAAGCAGCAATAACAACGATACCAATATGACATATTTTGCGTTATATTTACAGATATATCAACGGATAGTTTTCTAAAGCCAACATTACATTACATTATATGCACTAAGATCTGTTATTATTCAATTAAAATCGGTTATGTAAGTTTCTCAGCTTTCATTCTTACCGAAAACGTAAGCTGTTAACAATAGCAGTTACATTGTTAATACTTAGATTATTTCTTTTAGTAGATCATTTGAAGACACGTAATTGTCAAAAGTGTCAACATTTATATAATCATATAAACACAAATATGTGTGAACAACTACATTTTCGCTTGTTCTTAAGAACTTTCACAAATTATATATAAATAAATATGTATGGCCCACTCGCATACCCCGCCTACCCAGCTCACTCCTGGCCGCCGAAAACAAGGTCGCCTCCTCCACAGGTGTC
>JAOPUL010000002.1:47768529-47782915 GCA_027564515.1 Octopus rubescens | reverse complement strand
ATCTGTGTGTGTGTGTGTGTCTACTCTAATAAATTCCATCCTTTTATTCTTCTTTCGCTGTTATCCTCCGTTCATCTATACATATTCCCTTACTGTTTCTCTAGAGCACGGTTCCATTGGTTTTGTATTTACTTAGTTGTTATGGCTTTTTTACAATTTTGTTTTTATTTTCACCTTGAATAGGAATTACCAGAATATAAATTATGGAGGTGAATATTTTTTTACTTACCAAAGAATAATTAGATATAACATACTTTAAATTACAAGATTTCTACCAACTAGTCTTTAGATAACAAGAGACCTATTGTGCTTGTGTTATAGAAGATATGAAGCTCAAACATATTAAATACAATCATTTAAAATTAGTGACTAACTCCATAAATTATAGAAAATATATACACGCAATTCTAATTGCTTCCTGTATTTCATTCAAAATGCGTAAACTATAGAATCACATATTTATGAGAAGGTAAATATATTAATGAAATATCTTATTGCATGATATTTCATGATGATGTTAATTGGACACATAGGTAGCTTAGTTAAATCGTGAAATATCAGTCAAATCACAATTATAGAAATAATGAAATTAATATAAATTAGTACTCAATACGTCAATCATCCTTATACCAAACAAACAAATAAAGAATTGCTCTCATATACACAAAATAGTACTCTAATTGGCAGGAACGAATTCCGAGTCATACATACATATATATATATGGAGAGAGAGAGAGAGAGAGAGAGAGAAAGAGAGAGAGAGAAAGAGAGAGAGAGAGAGACAAACAGACAGACAGAGGGAGGAAGAAAAAAAAATATATATATAGTGGGAGACTTGAGACCTTTACTTCGAATTTATACGTATCATATATGTTTTAGCTGATCATGTCTACGCTAAATGTCCATTTGCGTGATTGACATCACCATAGAGGTAGAAGAATATGTTGTTTGCCATAACAGACAATTCAAGTAGACGAATTCAAATATCAGCTAAAATTGATTTTGGGAAACGTATTTCTGTGTTTGAGATGTGTGAAATTCTCCTTACGTAGAACCATATTGCAACTAATAGGAGCTAACTGGGATTTGCTCCATAACTAATTCCCTTCACCATCCAGTTGTATTATTCAATACCATTCTCACCAATCTAAGTATTTTCCCATGTTGTCGACAAATGATAAAATATTTATCCCTATTATTTTGCTGATTTTTCACCAATAATATGATTTGATTGTAGCTTAAGACTAAGGCCGGGAATTTATTGTTTGTGGACAGTGGAGTTTGATACCCTGGGCACCAGTACTGGATATGTATTAGATTTATCGACCGTGACGGAATGGATATAAAGGTTTGCATTATAGGTGCAAAACGAATTTGTGGAAGGTCGTTACTCAATTAAATCGACGCCGTTACTTGACTGGAACGCTAGTTTATCGACCCCGAAAAGATAAAAGGTTCAGTTGAACTCGGCGAGATTTTAAGTCCAAATGTAATGAGGTGGAATACGTACTGCAAAGTATTTTGCCGACGCTCTAACGATTCTGCCATTCCTCTTGTCTTATCAATAACAATAAACAAGGTTTCTGATTTAAACACAAAAGCAATAATTTTGAAAGGAGAGTGCTAGTGGATAAGACTGAACACATTATTAGCTGGTACTTATGTTGATCAAGCTCGATAGAATGAAAAGTATAGTTGCCTCAGTGGGAGTGCAAAAAGTTGGAACAAAACTGCAAGGCATTTTACCGATGCTCTAACCATTCTACTAACTGACCGGTGCAATTTTGAGGGGAGTCAATTAGTCGATGTCATCACCTGTATTTCGTCATAAGCGTTTTATTTTCTTGACTCAGAGGTGATGAAATGCAAAATTGACCTCAGATTGTAAAGAGCTAGAAGAAATACTGCAAGGTGTTTTCCGATATGCAAACATACTGCCAATCCATCCGCCATTTCAACAATAATATTAGTGGTTTTAAATTTCAGAACTAACCCAACAGGTCTTTAAGGGGAAAGGTAGTCGATTACGTCGACGTCAGTATTTGACTGGTACTTATTTTATCAACCCCAAAAGGATTAATGGTAAAGTTTACCTCGGCAGAATCAGCAATAATATTAATAAAGCTTAGTCACCAGAAGAATATACCATTGATCTTACACCTAGAAATAAACAGAATGCAAATACAATTCACATCACTAGTGTAAACATTGAAGAAAATGACTGAAGACTTTAAATGTATTGCAAAAGGTTGAGAAAGCAAAGTCATTAAAATACATAAAGGGAAATCTTCACCCGAGGACCCACTACTCCTTAATATTAGATATGTGTAATGTTGCACTGTAAATAGTTTTGCCAATGGAAACTATACTATATAGAATTTTAAATGAAACGAATAGATTTCTGTTTGCCCAGAGGGATGGAAAAAGTGTAGATTACTACGAGAAATTAACAAAAAACAATCAATACAGTAACGAGAAAATATTATGACACATCGGGAGACGTAACCAAATCCAGTTAAGGGAATTATTAATAGGATAAATTAAATATAAATAAATTTGTACACATCAGGAATGTTTTAATTTATTTGTTTAATTATAAGAATGGCAGTTCTTAGTGAGTTTTGAATGACGGATTCTGCGTACATAGTTGATGAAGCATAACGACACATAAATACTTGTTTTGCGGTTTGATGACCTCATTAGTAGTCCAATCATGAGTTTTCACACATTGTCATTAAATAGATGTTCTCTCCCGAGATACTCTCTGCGGCGAAAGCCTTTCCATGTTTAAGTGCACATGAACGTGTTAATTAAATCAGGACACACTTATATATTAGTCACAACAGCTTTAGTGTGCCGCTAATTATAACTAAACTGCGTGTTATTGTTAGTAAAGGGATTTTATATAGCATTTGGAAGTTTATTGTATTGAAAAAAAAAAAAAGAAATTATGGAAACTTACTGGAATGTTATGATAATATTAATTTTAAACATATTAGAGAGAATGGGAGAAAGAAACCGTTCTATGGTCTTAATCCAGCAACATCTAAATAGTAACAGAGAACGCCCAATATCAACACAACGAGCAACTTCAATCCCCTCTACAAGATGCATACATTGTAAAACGGAATTTAGTCGGAGAAGATCAATGTTTGAACTCCAAATAATAGCTTATTGACGAAACAATACAATAGTTTTTTCCCAGTAGTCCAGTCGTTTCAAAGATACAACATATTATTAAAAACTAAGCCAATATCGGGTATGCCAAATCACCAAGGTTTAACCTTAAGATTTCTGGTACAATAATGTTGATATTTTAGGGAAATTGCCTTTCAGCACGTCAAAGCGATCCAAAATAATGCACAAAACGGCAGTATAGTGAAAGAAAAACATTGATTTCGATAATTACCTCAACATTTTCCAACAGAATGGTTCTCAATGGAGTAGACGTTTGCTAGTAATATCAAGAAATAATAATAAACAATGTGTATGACTATGGCTACATTTATTGTGTCAGAACAAACATTTTTCACAAGGCAAACTTATAAAATATATCACTATGTGCAGCAGCATATTGGGCATTTGACCCTCTCATTACATTAAGTAAACGCTCTCTAACAATGTTGTGCTTGTGGCTCTAATAAGGAAATGACAACACGTATATGATTTATATTCTATACCAACGACATTATTTAGGATTTCGTCACGAACACAAGGAAATCTCACATAACACAAATTTAGCTGTAATGAAGGAAAGAAAGAAATCAGAAATCCATGAGGAACAAGTAATATTTTACTTATAACTCATTATTATATATTTCCTTATCATTTTAAAATCTCTTAGCGATGACTGAACTTCTCTAGAATAATATATATATATATAAACATGTTAAATGCACACTTCCTTGATTGGTAATTTATCAAAACATGAGCAACAAAAAAAAATAATATTTTCAGATATCACATTTCTTTCATCGATGATATGTTACGAACAAAACCAAAACGTTAATAGTGATAACTACCAAATCAAAGTTGCTTTCCAGCTGCGAATTGCCATTGATGTAAATTAAACTCTCTTATGCCTGTAATAGTTATTTCCGCTACAATGTTCAATGTTTGTCCTTGGTGTAAAATCAGGCTTTATATTATTTTATCCTTTTGATTGTCTCAGTCATTGAACATTTGCCATGTTGTGGTACCGCATAGAAAAATTCAGTTTATAAAACCAACCCAAGTATTTTGTATTTTACTCATATTATTCACCGCATGAGCAGTTCAGCTAAGTTTGACTGGTAAAGTATTTGAATAATCACCTATATACAAATATAATATTTTAAATTAGCTAATTACTTATAATTAGCTAATTACTTATAATTAGCTAATTAACAAATACAAGTATACTTTACGATATTCGTTTTGGCTCTCTATGTTCTAATCCCGCCAAGATCAAATGTTCTCCTCTTTGGATTTAGTCATAAATTACCAGTCCTTTACTGAAGTTGATTCTTCTCTGGGTTTTTTCTTTTCTTTTTTCTTTTTCTCTCCTCCTAGAAGAAATCGACTGTAGTTAGATGTGAGAAAGGTTGGGTCCACTACAGCTAAAATGGCACTCACGATGGCACCCTTACATTTTTATCAAGAGGTTACGACCTATACCGTGAAATATTACATTTTTATAGATTTACATATATATATTAATATATATATTTATATGAATGTATGCAAATATTAATGTATGTCTATATTAATGTATGTCTATATTAATGTATACGCCTATTAAATTATAGATGCGCTAATGTACACCTGTATTTATAAGTGTGCGTATGAATAAATATATAAATATTTGATATATATTTGATATATGCACATGATATATATATATATATATGTTAATCCATAAACAATTACTAATCAGTATATTGTTCTATATGCATATTGAATACTTCTCTACTTTTATATATTGCATTAGAATAATTGCATATATACGTAAGTTGCATACACATCACCCATTGAACAATATAATATGCATATTATATTGCCCTGTGATATATGTATGAATGTAAACTGTATGCTCATGAGATAAGCTATTATATTTTCAACATTGAAAGAATTCGAAAAATTTTCTATTCTTACATTTTAGTTCTTTTTCTGCGTTTAATCATTTATTATCCATTCTGATGGTAATCAACTATTTTACCTTATAGTATACACATCTATCTCAGCGACAGAAATATACTGTCTACGTGCATGTGTGCGTGTGAGTGTCTGAGTTTGTGTTCGTCTGTGTGTGTGATTGTATGTGTGTGTGTGTTTGTGTGTTTGACCGTCTATGTGTGGGAATTCGTATCTGTATTCTTATTTATATATATACTTGTCTGTGTGTGTAACTTTCTATTCATTGCACACACATTTTGGTTTTGTATTATTTTTCCCAAATAAAAAAACCTGATTTGTTTTATTCTTCTCATTTCCACGACCCCCTCTCTTGAACTAAATTAATATTTATTGATTCCGGTCGAACGATTCGATAGTCATTTAAAACCATTTCACCTAACCTATGCAGTTAAATCCCTCGGAGACATAAATCTTCATCCTACCATAGAATTCTGTACGCTATAAATCTGGGAAAATATAATCACTAGAATTTGAGAGGACAAAGGACAGTCTTCTTGGTAAACAATTAATACATCTTGAATGAGAAATGGTAACTTATTCTTCGTTTAATTTTGATAAATACAACATTTCTCATTTTTGTTGTTGTCAGATTTGTATCCTAGGTAGAAACTCACATACTTCGTCTTTTATTTATTAATAAAATCTCTATGCAATTTTTATCACAAAGAGAAGATGACCTGCTGTATAGGTCAATCGAATTGGAGATCGTCAGTTCAAATGGTCTTGAATTGAATATATGAGATGAACTTATCTCGTGTATATACTTAGTTCACCTCGTTTTCGATTATAAATGTTATATGCTGATATTAAGTAACATTTCAATTTTGTTCTAAAGCACCTATGATGAAAGACATTCAAGGTGTCACCTTTTCGCTTTTATAGATATCTAGGACTAAATTATCTAACGTGGCAGTTTCTTATTTAATAGGTTGACGTGAAATTTGAGGGAAATATTGCTGATGTGTTAGTCAGCCACATAGAAGTAGCCTTATGACGTTAATAAATACTAAAATGTGTATATTGATAGTTTTTCTTTTATGTTATCTGTATCCTGGTACCATGTGGTGTGATGGTTGATGCCTGTTCAGTTCATATTTATCCGTCACTTCTTTATCTCTCACTATTAATTGGAAGTAATTCCACCATAAATATGAAAATATAATAAATTCAGTGTTTGCTATTGTTTTGCTTTTTATCTATTTTCAACAATATATAGATATTATTCTCCATTGATGTGTAGGATTATTATCTCCAATAATTAGTAGATGTCTATTGGTAAAAGTTACATCTTACTTCAACTGTAGTTTCACAGAATGCCATAGAGCATAAGTTACGAAGTAAAAACACAAAAGTACAGACAGATAATAATTAATTCTACTGTGCTAATCTATTTATAGCTAAGTGAAATAACCCAGTTAGAGAATTGTGTTTAGGTGTCGGACACAGAGGGTATAACATGTGAAGGTGTATGGAGCCTTAATTTAATACTTTAATTAATTTAATTATAAGTTAAATTTACTGCTTGTAAGGAACGTAAACCTATTTAACTAAGGACTAATTTAAGTAAATATTGAATTCGTTCTAACTTATCTTTTCTTATGGAGTGTTTTTGTTCCGAAACTATAAATATTTTCAATAGAATTGCTGACGAGTGAATGTCTATCTCCATTTGGATTAAACTATTCCTATGTGCAGCTGAAGTAGTTGTTTATATATTCAAGTTTTTGGTTTGGGCTTCTTTCGGCATTGAGCTTATATTCCAATTTCTAGTCCTAATAGCTTAGCGTTGTCTTATATTCTTGTAGGAGAAGAGATCTACTTTTATTGTTTCTGTTGTTCCTTCACTTTACGTTAAGTCTTCATAGACTTATATTTAAGTGGATCTAGATGGAAGCTTTTATTTCGTTGTAAACAGCAGTACAGCAAGACATTATTGACGTTTGAATTATTGAGTTAAATATAAGCTAGAAATTATGTTGAGGTGGATTTATAGAATATACATGAGGGTTATTTATTGTTTAGTAATACTGTAAGTTCATAGTAAGGCTGTGATCTGGCAGAATTGTCGGCACGCCGGGCAAAATGCTTAGCAGCATTTCGACCGTCTTTACGTTCTGAGTTCAAATTCCGCTGAGGTCAAATATGTCTTTCATCCATTTTGGGGTCGATAAAACAAGTACCATTTGAGCACTGGGGTCGATATAATCAACTTACGCCTTGCCCAGAAAATGCTGGTTTTGTACCGAAATTTGAAACCAATATTTTGATGTCGTAGTAACAAATTAAAAAAGGCCTCTCATTTATTTTGTTCAATATTTGTGTCAGAGTGTGCATCTAAAGTGGTGCAAAATGGGATCAGTACCTCATTACACATTTCATAAAGGAAATATCCTTATCAAAGAAGTCGATTTGGAATAGCTGTGCATGGATGTCTAAATGACGTTTGGTATTTAATTTCATTCTTTATCCTACTGACATTAAAATACAACGTCAACTTTGGTTTGAGCGATAAGATCGATAGAATAAACACATTTACTATAATGGTGCCCTTTCTACGCAATGTCAGCATGAATCCTTTAAGAATTCCAAACACACATTGAAAGTGTCATTTCGATTGTTAGAAAAGCGAGCTGATGTTGATACAACATTCAATTATATCCGATATCGTACACATCTGTTCCTGGGAACTATACAAAAGTCATGACTTTGGAAAACCATTGGCATACTTATCAAGTGCAGTTGGGCGTGTGCAATTATCCATCGGTTGCCCTCCACATTATCACTACTTCATAGTGTCATGCTTCGAATGCAGTAGTCATGTGGTAAGTTTCCATTTAAATAGTATATTAAATGTTCTTTCGATTACTCGTGATAATAATGTACGCATGCTGCTATGGTCATTTGTATTTGGGGAAGGTTGACAATCATCAAAGAAACTTTATTGCAACATGGGAGCCTCTACCTTATCAATGGAATAGTTCGAAAGAGCAACTCTATTTGCCATCAATTACACTTCATCACAATACAGAGAAAGGCAAATTGATAAAGTAGTTGTAGATGTATCATATTGGTATAAAAGGCCAGATAGTCATGTCAGGAGTGTTCTTGCCCATAGGTCTTCCGGATGAAGGATAACCTGCATAGAATCAACAAAATAACGTACACAACCTATCCTCTTTAAACCACTGCAAATTTAATAATCTCGTAGACATCTGTTTAGCCAGTCTTGTCACCCTCTGCACCAACTTAATAAAATAATATTTTCAAAATATTAATTAGCTTCGCTATTGAAAGGCTATTTATTGTCGTTCCTTCTTAAAATTCACATTCCTCGGGCGATATAATTGAAGAGCCTATTCAGGCTTTTCTCTAGTCGACCAATATCACGTTGAGTTGTTCATTTCTCTTGTATAAGAATTATTTCCCATCTACAACATGAATTCGATAGCTTTCCCTCCAATAAAAATATTTCATCTTATCAAAGTAAACAACTCTCACAAAATAAAATACTGGAGTCTTGCAATAAAAGAATACACGTGAGGGTTTATATGATTAGATTATTACATAAAGTGTAAATCTAAATATTTCGGTAATATATTTTTCATCATAAAAAATATTAAAAGATTATGCGTAGGTGGATTATTTATGAGGAGGAGATAGCTTACACGATTTACTTTATTGCCACTTTTGAAAAATTTCAGTAATGAGGTTTTTAAAATCATTTGCATGTACTATATAAACCCAACACAAAGATTGCTAGGAATCAAGTTTTATATTATCTAATAGAAGGATACATTTGTTGTGACGTAATAATATGAAGACAGATATGCTGTTTGTTTTATTGATGGTTTTGAGCATACAAATGTATTGAGAGAATGAATGTTTTAGGAAAATAATAATTCCAGGAATTCCATCTTTGTTTTTTCAATCGTACTGATTAAATTGTTTTTCGTCTACGAATTGATTATAAATTATTCATTTCATGATCTAAGAATGATGACTTGTTCCGTGCTGAATGAAACAGCAGCCACATCGTATGAATAAATCTGGGCAAGCATGATTTTTTAAACAAGTTTTCAATACAATAGTAAAGTTGGTGGAAATACATTCAATGCGAAAAAAAAAACAGCAACAACAAAAACATTAAAGAGATAAATCTATGATTATATGGTAAGGAAAAAAGCATTATTAATGAAATATTGAGCTTACATTTTACTACTTCGGCAAAATAAGAATGTTGGGTTATTAAAACGTTGGAAAAAATTCTTCGCAATATTTCCTCCAGCACATTACTTTCGGAATCCAAATCCCACCGAAGACCTCTTTACAAATTTATCATTTCGGTCCTGATAAAATTATATAACAACCAACTATGGTTGATGGTTCGATTTAAAGCCTTGAAAATTGCGGGCTTTGTGCCTAAATTTAAAAAAATCAGGCTGCTGGATTGGTGCATTGGGAGAATCGGTACAGAATTAGATAACATTATTTGAATTCAAAACCCACCGAAGTTATCTTTGGCGTTCATCATTTCGATAATTTAAAGTATGTAATGGACTTTTGACATAAGGCCAGCAGATTCTTGGGCGGGAGTAAGTCGATTATATCGACCCCAGTATTCAATTTAGACTTTTTTATCGACCCCGAAAGGATGAAAGTCAATGTGGACCCCGGATGAATTCGAACTCAGAGTGTAAAGATAGACAGAATGCCGCTAAACAATTTGCCCAGCGTGATAACGATTTTGCCAAAATCAGACAAAATATCAACTCACGTACTTATTTTAAAATCTGGTAATTGTGCTATTCACTCGTTTGCCGAATCGCTAATTTACACGAACGTAAACGCACCCACACTGTTTGGCAAATGGTGGAGTAATAAGCTGATCGAATGACTCACCGATTGATTCATACCAACACTCACTCACACACACACATATATGACAGCCTCTCACAATTTCTGTCAAATTCACTCACAAGGCATTGGTCGATTCAGAATATAGCAGGAGACAATAGCTTAAATTATCGTGCAATGGGACTGAACCAAAAAATGAATAGTTGGGGACGGACCTCTTAACCACACAGCCTTGCCTCTTAGTTTGGATCAAGCAGGAGAGTTGTACATATTAGACTAAGATCCATACACAGTCATCTGCATAGGGATGTAACTATATATATACTTATTTTCTACTAATAATTTGAACAGGAATGTTCCATTTCATTCATCGGAAATAACAGATACATAAAAAATAAATTAATTTCGCTTTCATAAATATATATTTTAGAATGAGAAGGTAATTTTTTTCATTGGATATTGCAATACATATCTTTTTATTGTCATTATCAAATCTATACAAAGACACATAACCGAGAATTAATAATAAATGTGCATCTTAAAAATAAAAAGGTCCTATTACAATATAAAATTTACCTCGCTTCACAGTCACGTTGGTATGTCTTTGCATTTTTTTTTCTAAAGTCATTCATAATATACACGTGTCTTCCCATATGAAATGAATGCTTTTCCAAAGGAATTATGATTTTCACGAACAACTCAAGTGCACACAATATCTAAAGATAAAATATTAGTTATCGATATTTCAAATATTCTTTTTTGTATTATTATCATTGTAGATAGAACATCTATTTTATTTCTCGACTACTACCACTGACAAAACGTCACTCAGAAAATAATTATTTCTTTATTGCGTGGGTGTAATTCAAACCGGTAAATCATTGAAAATATTCTGAACGAAGATCCGACTCAAATCTCATGTGAATACGTCCTGACGCTGAATCAAATAAGAACAAATAAATACATAAATAAATAAATGAAAGGTATACAAATGAGTGTGAATGTTCGATGAGATTGATTTATATCGACTTTTTTCTTCTGCCGCTGAGGCACTGTTCAGGATATATATAGAGAGATAGATATCTATATACTGTACTGGCGAAAAAAATTTTAACAGAGTAACCAATAATTGATTCGTGCTACGTTCTTTAAACCTTTTTACAAAATATTATGAATAAACGTGATTTAAAGAATTTCATGCAGTTGTTGAGAATATAAGCTTCACTTGTGATGTACATCGGTTGCCATCAAAGTTGCCATGAGTCTAGAGTTCGTCATCAGTCTTATTGTCATCGTTATGAATATCATTATTTATCATTACTTTCACACACAAACACACACACGCACACACATACACACACACACACACACACACACACACACACACACGCACAAACACTCACACACGCGCGCGCACACACTTATATATACATATATATATACAAAGAGATGTGGAGAAACATATATATATATAGAGAGAGATTGGGATAGAAAGAAACAGACGGGCAGATGAATCGATCGATAATTAGATATAGATATATTTACACATAGAAATATACAGACATACGAGACAAGTATATGGATGCATATATGTGTGTAGAGTTGTGTATACAGCATACCTATATATGGTTTCCAGACTTTCGGTGTTCACATATATTCAGCATAAAACAAATGTATATGAATCTATGCACTTTATGAGATTTTATCGACTGATGATGAATTATATATATATATATATATATACATGACCGGCTTCTTTCAGTTTCCGTATACCAAATCAACTCACATTGCCGAAGGTGCCACGCAGTGAGACCATGTGGTTGGGAAGCAAGCTTCTTACGACACAGTCACGCCTGCACCTATATATACATATATATATATGTATATATATATATATATATACATGCGATATTCAAATTTGGATTCTCATTATGTTCAATTGTATAAAGATGGGGTGAGTTAATAATAATAAAGTTCTCATTTAAATATTTTAACAATTTTACAAAAGAAAAAGATAATATACTGTGTTAAAATAATATATCATTGCTATTACTAAGAAGAGGATGAATATATGTATACCACAATCACCACATAAGGATATCTAATATGGATATTGAATAGCAATCAATAAAAAGTAAAATTGTAATTAAAAAATCAATAAATTATGTCATATATCTCACACGACGATCTTTAGGTTTATAATATAGAGCAATTGATTTTTTCATGTACTAAGGATAGGTAATTATTTTATATTCAATATATTGCGTAAAATCTGGAATATATGAGTTTAAATATATTCCTTATAGAAACCCTAATATAAAATTTCATATTTTGTTAAAGAGACTATTCAAAAGGATTCAATGTTATATAATGATGAATGCTTTTTCATAGATCTGCATATACTATAAATTTACATAAGACATTTTTAACTTCACAGATCCAACACCGATTTCTGTGGTGAAATGTATTATAGTTTACCTGTTGCCGTAGATGTTGCCATCGTTGTTCTTATTTAGTTATAGGTCTGCTCTGATTGAGTTCAATCGATATCTATCTGAAGGTGTTCAATCGATATCCGTCGTGACTTTTTTCCACATCGAGTGAATGCAGAATTACATTATTAATTTAGGAATCATTGTGGTATGATTAGTGGAGAGGGAGATTTACCAATTATTTTTAACTCAGTAAGCAACTGTGTAGTGGCTCCTCATTGGCTTCTTTTAGTACGATAATTATTACTGTACATATGTTGCGGTTATGTAGGCTTAGCAAATCTATTAGACTTTTCTTATAAATAAATAAAAAAAAGAATGCCGTTTTCTGAACTCAAATCACTGGCTTTCCTCTCAGAAGCTGAAATATTTTGATCGTAATATATTATATAGATATTTAAGTCGGTGACCTGGCAGAGGTGTTAGCACCCCGGGCACAATGCTTAGCGGCATTTCGTCCGTCTTTACATTATGAGTTCAAATTCAGCCGATTTTCCCTTTATCTTTTCGGGGTCGATAGAATACGTACCAGTCAAACACTAGGGTCGATGTAATTGACTTTATCATCCCCCACCGAACTTTCTTGCCTCATGCAAGAATTTGAGACCAATACTATACTATACAGATGCGATGTACTTTATCACACTCATGTTTTAGATGCATTAGATACCCCCTTTTCTTATCTCTCAGACGAAAGGCAATAGCTTGAAGAATCAGATTTGACTCCCTTCTCTTTGCAAATATTTTAATGATTTCATCAAAGTTAAAGGGTCAACAGACTCTCTTGCGTAAGTTACTTTTGATGTAAAGCCTGAACAAAATACTTTCTGCAGAAAAAGGACTCCAGTAAGGGCAATTAGGTGACATGTGCCAGTGAACCCAACTGAGAAATTACGTAATCCAATACAGACAGGCTTCTACGTAGTTTTCATTTGACTAATTTCATCTATAAGCATTGGCTCTGTCAGAGACCATTACAGGAGGCACCGTCTTAATATCTCTTACTCTAGGCTCGACACGCGAAACAAAAAATTAGTTGTGAAACGTATTTCTAAGCCACATACCCGCTTTATTGTTGCACATTCAGGTTATTCATATTCTCAAGGGATATTGGAAATCCGTTTCATAATATATCATTTGAAAAACAAATATGAACAATTTATTTAAAACAGACCTGTCTTACAAAGCCATCGCGACATCTATTTATTTTTGCCTGCTTCGTGGTAAGTGATATACAGCTAACTACATATTATCACTGAAATTTCAGTGTCTAACCAATTTAGCCCCTCGGAAAAACCAAATTTACAGTTGTTAATTCTGTTGCAAAAATGATAGAGATCACAACATTTACCCACGCGATTAGGCGAGAAATTTAAGATTGAGAAGTTCATTGAACAGATAGAGAGGAAATGCATTCAAACCATGTCAAGCTATTTTGGTTTAAGCTACCCTAAAATAAAATACCTTTGATAAGCATGCCTCTAATTTTTAATACGTTACGGTGAAACCTTATAAATGCGGCTATTTGACAGATTGTCAAACAAAATGTTTCATGGTTTTTGTTTCGCTCCTTAACGCTTTGAGTTTAAATGGTACCGCTTTTATCTTTGCATTCAATCTCGTGCCGATAAAATAAAATGCAGCGTAGGATGATGGGATCGTGGAATTGTTAGAGCGTGGAATTGCTATGCAAAAGAATACACTGGTATTTTAATCCTACATGTTCAAATATCACTGAAATCATATTTGCTGCTCATCCTTCAATATTCAATAAATTAACACACACACGAACACATACATACATACATACATACATACATACATACATACATACATACATACATACATACATACATACATACATA
>JAOPUL010000002.1:47662081-47673408 GCA_027564515.1 Octopus rubescens | reverse complement strand
CGGCATTTGAACTCAGAACGTAAAGTCGGAAAAATTGCCGCTAAGCATTTCTCCCGGCGCGGTAATGATTCTGCCAGATCGCCCCCTTAACAATAATAATAATAATCCTTTCTATACTGGGCACGAAGGCCTGAAATTTTGGCGGGAGGGGAGTAATCGATTTTATCGATACCAGTTCGTAACTGGTACTCACTTTATCGACTCCGGAAGGATGAAAGGCAAAGTTGACCCCGGCGGCATGTGAACTCAGAACATAAATTCGGAAGAAATGCCGCTAAGAATTTTCCCCGGCGTGCTAAGGATTCTACCAGCTTGCCGCCTTAAAATAATAATAATAATAATAATGTTTTCGTTAGACAAATGATTGAAGGAGATGGAATACAGTTTCCCGTGGAACTCCTATAGACATTTTGCATCTTGGGGACAGAAAAGATTATCAGGAAACTTCTAAGCACTTGGAACATTTTGGAAGCTTATTCAAACACCAACAGCGCCATCCCCACTAACGCCACAGTCACTACTGTAACAAGTAGTAGTGTAACAAATTATAATAGTGAGTCAAAAGAAAAAAAAACCAAACGAGGATGGGAAAGCTCTAAACACTATAATCTTTTCTGATGTAGCTAGCGCAAAAAAAATAGAAACGGTTTCGCTACCCCTGGACGAAAAAATAAACGGCTTATGTGGGCGACGTCACCGTAAGTGTAACTGACACTTCGGAAATCGAGGTGGTCAGTTCTGCTTTAAGGGAGTACGAAGCGATGACAGGGGCAATGATTAATCGGGACAAGTTGGTGGGCCTGCAGCCCGGCACCTGGAGAGGCAGGTCCATGACAGGCTAGGGATTTCTGGAAGTTAGCCATAGGCCCCGGCCCGAAAGTCCTCCAGAATAGACCAGCTAGTTGAAACCTTAGAACATTTTCACCCCCACAAAATAATAAAAAGCATGAGGCCACCCCCACTGGGTACACCACATCCACAACAACAGCAACCTCAAAGAGAAGACGCCACACTTGCAGCCGGAACACCAAGGTCGCCAACACGTGGAACCACTGCAGCAGCACCAACAACTAAACCAGTGGCAGCGAAACCAGCTTGATCGCCAGACATGACTTTAAGAGAAATAGCTGAGACAACAACAAGCCCAGCAACTCCAGCAGCACCATCACCATAAGCAGCAAGAAAAATAGGGGAAATATCCACCCAGAGCACCACTCAAGCCAGCTACCCTTCTCCCCCTCTCTCAAAAAAAACACTCGCACAAAGACACTCACAAAAAGACAGAAACCAACCCACTCGCATCGGGGATAGATAGCACATACACTGGTTCCCAATTATCACAAAGTGAAGCTGAGGAGATACAAACAAAGGCCAAAAAGTTGAAAAGAAGACACAAGTGGAAAACAGCCGATGTCACATCAACACACACACACCGGACAACATAGAAAATGCTACAAACACAGTCATACGGACAACACCAATCCCACCAGCTTCACAACAATCAACACAACAAAAACAACTACCACCAGCACAAACAACACAATCAAAATCCAAGCCCGCCCCCAAGAGGAAGCTCTCAGCGGAAACGACACGAGGACTTAATGGCCCTTATATCTCGAAATAAAGATATTGAGAGAGGGGGAGAAATTCACAATACTAATAAATTTCAAACGCCGGAAGGGCTGTTGTTAATGCGTATGCCACTAACAACATATAAAACATTAGGGAGGAATTTCCCAACGAAGTGGGAACCACTAATGTAAGAACCACTAAAAGTCTTTTAAAGGGGTTCCCAGAGAAACACCAACCAGATCCGGAGGCCGGGCCACCTGACGGCAAACAGCATAGGCAGGGTAAGTAACCTCGCTCCTTTTTCTTCCTCTAATCTGTACCGTCCGGCATGGCAATACTCAAAGTAGGTTGTATAAATGCACGTGGTTTCGGGTCACCCTGGAAACAGGGGCGCTTGCTCAACGACCTCAGATCACTAGCTATGAATGTAACGGCAGTTAGTGAAACCAGGATCTCTAACACACGCGATCTAGCCCCCATCTTGGATGATTGTGAGATCTATGCATCTCTCAGTCGGCCTGGAATGGGATGTGGGATTGCAGTGCTGTTTAGGAGAGGCCTGGATCTTGAGATACGGACGGTCTTCCTAAGTTGTTGGTCCTGGATGTGAGCAACAGCGAAGGTGGTGCTTTTAGACTAGTCACTGTGTACGCCCCAACCGGGGCGTGACAGTCAGATTTCTTCTAACGTTTGGAGGTTTTCCTTGGGACGTATTGTTCTGTAGTTCTAGAGGGTGATTAGAAGGCTGTCTTCGATGCATGTCTGGACAGGGTGGGGCTAGCCGATAGGAGAAGGGGGTGTAAAAGCTTCACGAACCTGCTCAGCCGCTTTGAACTGGCACACAGGTACCGACTGGATTTCTCGGATGCACCTACTTGGACATGGCCAAAATGCACCGTCTCTTCCAGATCGTATCTAGATAGGATATTCTGTAGGCAAGTAGACAAAAGTAGCATAGGTTGTCCACTTTTCAAAATAGTCGGCTACACAGACCATAAATTTGTGATCTGCTTGGTCGACATATAGGATTCATAAGCAGGTTCTTAGGTATTGAAAGTTTAACGCGTCTTTCCAGGTGCGTCAAGAATTCAGAAACCGGGTTAGCAAGTTAGTCCATCGAGTTTTGTCGGGGGCAATCGTCATCAACTGATGAGGGGTAGCCCTGAAAACGGCTATTACAGTAGAGGCGGTAGGGTTTAGCAAGTAAATAGCTTTAGAGGAATCTAAGGTAGAGGAGGACCTAGTCAGGAAGCTAGAAAAGCCGCTTAGGAAAGGCATAGCGACCGACGTACTGGCAGCAAGCTTGGCCTTCGATCAATTATTTAATGCCAAGCACGAAGGTTGCGTTATCAGAGCAGGGCGCATGCGCCGAAACATGTTGTGACGAAAGCTGTTCGATAGGCCCGAGTGGCAGAGGTGTGACGGGGCGACAGAGTCACAATTCCGTCTTTGACGGGCCCGGACGGGCGCATGCTACACGAATCCAGGCAGATGTGTACGGAATTTCAATGGCACTTCGACGAAATTTATGGAGCACGTGGTGTGACGGGGACGGATGTGGATTTCACCTGCAACCTCGACAGCATGCCGCGTCTCTCATCCAGGGACGCGGAGTTTAACTGAAGTAACAACTGAAGACATAAGAGACGCGATGTCGGGCGGCGCGAGGAGGAAGACTCCGGGCTCGGATGGTCTGCCCTTCGAGGTTTATCGCTATATGCCAGACTTGTTCGGTGATCTCTTGACATACGTTTACCACAACTGGCAGCACAATGGGAGAATACCCAGTGCTGTGAGCCGTAGAGTGGTGGTGCTGCTAAAGAAGGACACGAACAGTGGGGTGTAATTGACATTTTTAGGCCCATATCTCTGCTGAACTCATATTATAAAATGTTGGCCAAGGTGTTCGCTAAGTGGTTGGCGCTTTCCGTCGATTGGTCGGTGGGTGATGCGCAGACAAACGCCGTCCCGAAAAAATTTATTCACGACAACCTGCAACTCACGCGCTACATCGTAGCGAGGGTGGGGAAGGAACCTGGTATGGTTGGGCCCTGATCAACTTAGATCAATCAAAAGCTTTTGTTAGGATAGACCATCAATAATTGGAGGCAGTTCTCGCTGCTGCCGGTTTCAGTCCCGTCTTCAGAGGCTGGATCGCTGCAATGTACAGCGACATCTGTTCGGTGTTCAAAGTTAACGGCCACCTATCGGAATCATTTGGCATCGCTCATTCTGTTCGTCAGGATGTCCACTCTCGCCGCTTTTGTACGTGCTGGCTCTTGAGCCATTACTAAGGAAGTTAGATATATCGAGGGGCATCCCGAGTGAACTACGATGCCGACGGTTCGTGTCATCTTATGAAGGCTACGTCACCGTAATAAAACTGACACTTCGCAAATCGAGGTGGTCAATACTGCTTTAAGGTAGTATGAATCTGTGACAGGAGCAATGGTTAATCGAGACAAGTGGGTGGGACCGCAGCTCGGCACGAGGAGTGGCAGGTCCATGCCAACTGACAGCGTTGTGGGACGCTGAACGGAAGGACCGGTTAAATTGCTCGGTGTCTGGTTCGGTCCAGACCTCCAGGTGGACAAGAACTGGGGGAGGTGACGAGTAGGGTGGCCAGCCTCACTCAGAAATGGCCAGAGGGGAAGCTGTCCGTGAGAGGTCAGGCGGAGGTAGTGAATGCGTACATCGCTTCCGTCATCTACTATCGCCTGACCGTCGTCCCTTACCCCGCTTCGTGTTTGACTAATTTGGAGCGCTTGCTCTTACGCTTTCTGTGGAAGGGACGTGTTCCGCTCATCAGACGGTCCATCTGCTGTCAACAGCCGCTGAGTGGAGTACTGGGGATGCCGTGGCTAATGATGCGCAGACACGCGCTGAGGTCGCGCCATCTCCAGTGTAACCTTAATGTTGAACAGGAGTGGTCGCCGTTCGTCAGGCGCGATTTTCCGCAGCTCGTCTCATTTACGACCTAGAGTCCTGGATCAAGTGTAGACCGAGGAAGGGCGCTTGGCACCTGCAGTGCCGTCAAGCGCTCACATCCCTCTGCCATTTGGGCAAGGCGGTCGGTGGAAGTACCACAATGGAGATGTATAGGGGCTTAGTGGAGGGCAAGAGCGACGACTTTCTCTGGGAAAGTCTGAATGTCGGGAGGGATTAATTATCTGCTCTATCCCGGAGGACTTTCGGGCCGGGGCCTATGGATAACTTCCAAAAATTCCTAGCCTGGCAGGGCGACCGGGGAGATTTGCCGGTTCGAGACAAGCACTACAGGCACTGAAGTGCTGTCAGACGAACCTGTGCGAGATGTTCGCAGGGTGACAAACCGTGTTGCATGCACTCGTCCAGTGTCCGAGTATCACTGACTAGTGGAGGTTGGTCGAACAACTGTTGACACGTGTAGGACGGACCCGGCTATAATCCGAGTGCATTGTGAAGATTGCCCCGCCGCCTTCCTTTGGCCGGGAAGGAAAAGGCTGTTTTCCTCTGTCTGGTGGCAATGGCAAAGGAGGTAGTGTGGTGGCCGAGATTGAAAAGACTGAAGACTGATACCTTCTTCTTCGGCAAACCACTCATCGACGTTTTAAGTTCCTCTTGAAAAGGAAGTGAGGGTGGAGAGGGAAGTACTGCCCTCGCCCATTGATTTTGTGGAAAGGTGGGTGAATGTAGCGAGGATGGCCTGTGTGAATGGGCCTACTCTGAATTATCGCTTTTAAACCGGAAGAGTTGAGAAGGAGAGAGGCACCCGCTGACGTGCGCCTGCGGTCGGGGTAACCAGGATGTGTAGGGTTCCTCGGTTGTCCCTTTAAGAAACCCTCCCTCTTTAAGGGAATATAATTGTTTATTTTTTTGTTAATTGTTATTGATAATTTATTTGTACATGGCATTGTATCACACCCCACGTGTCCCTTGTGTTGTATTGTCCCTATATGTTTTTTTTCGGCCCTTGTGCCAATAAAGAAAACATTATTATTATTATTATTATTATTATTATTATTATTATTATTATTATTATTATTAATATTATTATTATTATTATTATACTAATACTACACTATATGTATTTGTATATACATATATATGTATGAGTGTATGCGTGTGTATGTGTCTGTGTGTAGGTAAATCGATAATTAAAATCAAAACAACAACAGTCAATAGGACGTACATATGGAACGTATTTGATTGAATCTCAGAAGAAGATGGAGGAAAGAGAAGGTTAACGCGTCGAGAATAACTCTTCGTTCGAAAGAGGAGCGATAAAAAGTCCAGTTAAAAGGGGGGAAAAATCCGCAAACAACGTGTCATATGTGTTTGTCTGTGTGTATTTGTATATCTGCATATAAGAGTATATCTATATTATATCTCGAATTCTTGATAAAATATATTGCCGCTAAAATAGTACATGTTTTTTAATGCACTAAAGTAAATGAATCAATTCTAAGGGAGGTATAATCAAACATAAAACAATGCTAACGTCAGCATACTAAATGAATGCTTTGAAATATCTGCCGTTATAGTTTAATTACTACCATTTTATGGTGTAAATTTTGACTGCAGATATAAAGTTATTTATAATTCATGTCAATTTTATGAAGCTAATAATTCCTTCATGTCTAAATTGTTATTACATTAATACATATATCTATCATACAGGAAGAGAAATTCTTGAAAGCTTAGCCGTGCATGAAACATACATGATATCACATTCAAGTTATTGGTTGGATGAAAATCCTTTTCCATCACCAACTTCAGTGATCTTATAAATAACTATGTGGAACTTAATATTCATGGCTGGCTAGTTCACTATGAAGCAATGCTCATATAATATAACTTATCGATGTACTAAATTCATTTAATTATAACCAAATACGTCTAGGTGTGTAATATTGTCTATTTTAAATATTCTCTTATAATATTATAGAACATATACTCTAATTACCAGAATCTGCATTTGCAAATGCTAATTGGCATACTTTCTGATACTTCAATGAATTGTTTAATGTTCAGATATTAGTTTGGAAACAAATAAAAATCAAAACATCAAAAGGTCTGCCTTTAAACCGCGATGCTTTGGAAAACCATTATCTAAGTTTAAGAGAGATCAGCTCTTAGTCATATATAACTTAATGCCGTAGTAATGATCAAGGCGTTCTTACAAAGGAAGGCATAACAAAGACGAACAGACATTCACAAATTATATAATGAAGTAAATGTGTAATTCAGTTAACCTAATCATGACTAGGCATAGGGTTATATAACGGAAATATTGAGCCTCCATTTCGTTTACTAAGGAATGTAAAACCGATTTGGAAATTAAATTTTTCAAAATTTCATTAGCATTAAATATTTGAAGCTAACATTAACACAGAAATTCTTAATATAAAATAGCGGATTTTCATTAATGTGAAGAATACGTCTAGAGAATAGGGAAACAAAATGACATGATGTTCATGACGTTACCGTGTCTAATATAAGCGAAAGGAAACGAAGCTAGTGACACTCAATACTTAAAACTGTATAACGATATGGAACTACACAGAGTTAAGCTCTTGTACTACCATTTTGTATACGTATTATAATATATATTTCTTTAAGGCGGCGAGCTGGCAGAATCGTTAGCACTCCGGGCAAAATGCTTAGCGGCATTTAGTCCGTCTCTACGTTCCTAGTTCAAATTCCGCCGGGGTCAACTTTGCCTTTCATCCTTCCGGGGTCGATAAAATAAGTACCAGTTTAAAACTGGGGTCGACGTAATCGACTAATCCCCTCCCCCGAAATGGCTGGCCTTGTGCCTAAATCAGAAACCATTATAATATATATTTCTGTCATTTAAAATAATTTCAAATCTTTTAAAGAATATATATGTAACCGTACACTAGGAGTATATATAAGGAATCGATGCAAGATTATTTCTACACGATGGAAAATTACCATATTAACTACAGATTCCTCGAAATTGAAACGACTACATGATTGTTTTGCTGCTTACCTAATATTCAGAAATTCTTTATCCTTTGAAAGATAGGTAAAACAATAAACAAAATTTGCAAGTTGTCCAGCAGTATATTATCATATTTATAATTTTAGGACAGAATATATTTGTATATTTTCTTAGTCTATTAATCAGGAAAAATAATGAATATCTTTCTCTCTCTCCGTCTCTCTTATTCCATCATGTATTCGGAAATATTAGATCGTATTTCCCAAACAGTTTTCAATAAATATATATCCATGTGCGTATATGTATGTATGTATATCTCTGTGAGGATGGTAGGGGGGTGGGTGCATTTACTTTAAGACAGATAGCAAAGAATGTACTCCACTTCCTTCTTCTTAACGTTTATTATTTTTTACAATTATTTTAAACTTGCGTAAACTTTCTCCACATAAATGTTATTTTCACTTCCCACTTTAACAACGTACTCTATTGAAAGAAACCAGAGACTTGTATCATCCACAGAAATGAAATGATACAGGTAAAGATCAACATGTTTAAGAGAAAATTAATTAATAAAAAGATCCAACAATAAAGAACATGAACGGACAGTATATTGGTTTCAAATTTTGGAACAAGGCCATCAATTTCGGAGGTGAGGGTAAGTTCATTACATCGACCACAGTACTCAATTGGTACTTATTCTATCGAACTCCGAAAGGTTATAAGGAAAATTCAACGTCAGCGGAATTTGAACTCAGAATGTAAAGACGGATCAAATGCCGCTAAGCTTTTTGTTCGGCGTGCCAGTTCAATGACTTACAACTTCTGCCAGTTCAATCACTTACAACGGACAGTACGCGTATATCGGTATCAAACAGTATGTTGACAAATTCGAAGAGAGGTGAAAGAAAAATACCGTTCTCATTATCTGCGACAACGTCTCAAGAAAGGAAATAAGCACAGCGAAAGAACATGGACGATTATTAACTGAGTATCGGAGAGATTTTCGGGATTGGAATCAAGTAACAATGGGAAGACATGAACGAAGAACATTAGCTTGTTTTGGGAAAAAGTTTGAACTAGAAAATTACGTTAGGATAACAATTTGATGACTTAAGGATGCAACATTAGATTGAACAGTTTTTCCTAATAACAATAATGAATTGTTACTATAAAATTATTGAATGTGATTAGATACTGTTTTGAATATATCTAGATATATCGAGATTAATGCCTTAATATAAAAGTAAGAAACTTCCTACAATTTGGAATAACCGCAAGTCCTGCTAAGTATTATAATAGAAATAGTGATGTTCCATTGTAAATATTATCTCAAAGAAAAAAAAAAACGCTACGGCGTGACACGAAGCGCCGTACTCAAACACAAACACGCACAAATACACACATATATATATATATAATTATATATAAATCATGAGCTAACAGAAATAAATAAGCTCATTGTTTTTTTCATTTATGCTAATTGTCTAGGGGTGTTTTTGTTTAGTTTATTTTATTTTTTTGTATATGTCTTAATGTCCAACCTGCTGCAGGTAAGATATATGCCTGTGCCGATGTCGCCTGTGAGGGCAGATATGCGTGTCTAAGGCTGCTTGTTTGTCTTCAGACAATCAGGTTTTCTTTTCATTAATAGCTGGCCAATCTAAGATAAGTTCCTGATTCTTGATTTTTTCTTATCCTTCTTTTTAGTTGGTTCCATAAGCCACCAAGCGATTGTTTTACCTCCTTACATGAAAGCAAATATGGTTACGATAGATCGTGGATCAATCCTGCGTAATATTTATTATACACTCAATTGTCTTTGATGTTCATATGTATGCCAGTAGCCTCGTGGCATATCTTTTTCATTTATATATATATAAAGAGAGAGAGATGGGATGGAGAGAGAGAGCAAGCTTAACAGCACATTTTAGTCACTGTATTTCATTGGCTAAGTAAGTAAAGACTACCTCCGGTCATAAATGACCATAGGATTGCACTTAGAGTTAGAAGTCCACGCTAGGTTGGTTTTTGTGTGGAAAACCAGCAGTCGCCCATGAATACCAGCCTCACCTCTCTGCGTCACCGATGTTGTCCAAGGGAAAGCCAAAGGCCGATACAGCTTGACACCAGTGAGGTCTCAACTCATTTCTACAACTGAGTGAACTGGAGCAACGTGAAATAAAGTTTCTTCGTCAGGAACACAACATACAGCCTGGTCCGGGAATCGAACTCACAACCTGACGATTGTAAGCCCGACACCCTAACCACTGAAACATGCGCCTTTATTGTTTAATAAGACTATTAATACTTCACTTTCTGCATTGAGGTTTATTTCTTCCGTAAATATATGTAGAAGTATGTACCAATTCAATGAGATATAAAATAGTAACCAAACGTGATATTATCAAGAACACTATATTTTTTTCCAATATTCAGGTTATTTTTTTTACTATAAATAATTTTTTCACTATAAATTAATTAATGATTTAAATGATGTCTGTAATTATATTTTTAAATTATATGATTTTATTTTTGTTGTTGTTGATGCGTATCTTCCAATAGTCTCTTCATTTACTAATCTGTTAACAACCTGTTATAGTGGTAAATCAATTTAAGTAATGATGAATGACTAGATAAAGCAATGTCCATCGGATATTTTCGTTTCTTGTGTTTTAAATATAACGCGTATTACTTCAACATATCTCATAAATACAGTATTGAATCTTATCGTGCCAGAGGCTGCTTTTAGACGGTGAAGAAATGAATTTGAACATTTAATAGCATTTCTTAAAGAACAGATCAAATAAACGGTCCAGCCATTTGGAAGAAGATAATGCATTCGCATTAATCAATGATCTAAAACTGCTTTACCTGAAAATAGAACCTATCCACGGAGGTAGACAGGAAAGTGTTGTCTGTCTTTCAGGAAACCAACCACTGTCAGAATAAATTTTCTTTTTATTATTTTTATTTTATATAAGAGGATGCAGAACATATTTATAACAGCGCTGTTAGAACATCGCTATTCCCAATAAAAACCGGAACAATTTCAACAAATTTTACATTTTAATGAGTCGCTGTAAATAATAAACAACCTCATTTAGGAAATCAAGGAAGCGCCTTCTGTACGGTCGAAGATCTTAACTGAAAGCCGCGCGATGTAGTTATTCTAACTTTGAATAAATAGACTTTCCAATCATTGAAACCAAGATAACGTACTATATCCGATTATGCAATTTGAATATACTAGAAACGTGCCTCACAACCTATGCAAAAGCATTGATTTCCTGGCTAGTTTTTATGATATAACTAAAGTTTGCATTAAATCCAGTAACGCTAAAAAGCAACTAAATTAACTTTTTGTGCAAGTGTTAATTTTCATCTCATGATAGTGAAAGACTTCTGGCTGTCTGAACCATGATTCTTCATTTTCATTAGTCACACATACTGACTAATATGAAAAAGTTATCGTATTTAGAGTGCCACAGAAAGGCAGGGTAAAAATCTACATTTTATGTTTAGAAGCTGTTTATATTTGTCTGAGTTGCATAAGGAGAACATTCAGTGCGTCTGTTCAGTTGAGAATGCGAATCATATATACGGCTTAATGGGAACTTGGCTTCATTCTATTCCATGTCATGCCCTGCTCGCTCAACATCTCAACTCTCCCAATACATACATACATACATACATACACACATACATACATACACACATACATACACACATAAATACATGCATACATAATACATACATACATACATACATACATACATACATACATACATACATACATACATACATACAT
>JAOPUL010000002.1:47635450-47647651 GCA_027564515.1 Octopus rubescens | reverse complement strand
GCATTGCCGCAGTCTGATAACTGAAACAAATATATATATATATATATATATATATGTGTGTGTGTGTGTGTGTGTGTGCTGTGTGTGTGTGGGTGTGTGTGTGGTTGTGTGTGTGCAGATAGATAGATACTGGCACACAAACACGTACCACATTTGTATTGAAAGTAATGCAACAGTGGACGTAACTGTTTATTTATAAAAGGTTGTTCATATTGCACATACTTGTAAAGTACCTTAAGGTATATTAAATAACATATACAAGTATATATTACATAATGAGAATCTAACAGCATATGATTTAGTAATTCAGACACACTCTAATTTTAAAATAATTTTGGTATCATAGCTTCAATTAGATACGTATGTAAGACTTGAATATATATTAAAGATTCTTATTAAAATGTGATAAAAATGATTTTCTGTAGTATTTAGTTTGGGTTATCGTGATATAATATTTAACAAATGTAAGCCGACATGCCGTCACTCGTTACTGTGTGACATCGACTTTCCACTGCATGAATATCTTGATGAATGGAAAGATTTTCCGTGTTTATTGCTGCTGCAATGTTGGTAATCTAGATTGCATTCTAGATTACTAAAGATATAAGAAGTATAGTTTGAACAACAACTAACCTCTTCCTAAACGCCAAGGAAAGTTTCTTCATCACCTCCATATACAGGTGACATATTATTTCCAATAAAATCGTTTCATAGCTATTTATTAACCTATAAAACTCTCAATTCCAATACTTTGATCGTCTTGCTTTAACTTCAATATCATTTAAATCCTCCCTAAGTAACTCGACTTTAAATTGCCACGCTCATATTTATGAATTCCAGACAATTATTCAAATCGTCTTGAATTGACTGTACCCCTTGCATGAATAAAAATGCTCATTCGACAATTTTAAGATAACTTAATAACTAGCCTGATTAGTGATTTTTAATAAATTTAATAACCAGCCTGATTATAGTGATTGTTAATAAATTTACTTTCATTTAGGCATAAGGAAGAATAGTGTTTCGTAAAAATTAATGGCAAGCTCAATTTTATGGTAATCAGTTTAGGATTTTCATAATGATTTCAATCAAGGTTTCAATGATTTCAATCAAAGGGCACAAAGGCGTTAAGCATTAATCTGTAGTGTAGATGGACAGAGTGGTTAATAGAGATGGACGGATTTAAATGCCAGTTATACAATAGAAATTCTTACGGTCATCTCTGTGATTAATCATCAGTGATTAGACGTCAGTTACTTTCCACATGAGTAAAGATATACAATGGCAGAGAAGACCATTAAGTTTATAAAATATTGCTTTCAGTAGCGGTATAGTTTCAGATTTTGGTTAAGTATAAAATACCTTCCTAAACTTATTGAGGGGAGAATATCTGCGTTCTCTTTAGACAGGGAAATGTGTAACAAGTTCGTTCATACGAGTTTTCGTAAAAATACATTTAGCTCCATATGTTCTTTAGTTCGTTAGTTACCTATTTAGGATCTGTAGAATAATTAGATTAATTATATTAGCCAGCCCCTTCCTTTCAGCTGAGTATGTTTTCCTAATCCCATTCAGAACTCATCTAAGGGCTAGCGCATGCTTCAATGGTTAGAGCGCCGGGCTTACAATCGTGCGGTTGTGTATTCGGTTCCCACACCGGGCTGTGAGTTTGTGTTATTGAGCAAGACACTTTATTTTCATGTTGTCCCAGTTCACACAGCTGTAGAAATGAGTTGCGACGCCAATGGTGCTGAGTTGTACCGGCCTTTGGATTTCCCTTGGACAACATCGGCGGCGGGGAGAGGGGAAACTGATATGCATAGGTGATATGAAACTGATATGCATAGATAGATAGATAACCCCTAGAAGAAGGTGTTTTTTCCACTCACCAAAGTGAATGGATCTTTGCCAGGAGGAACTGGTGTCATCAGACGATATCCAACGATCATCGCGTGTTTCGACCCTGAACTGTAACACCCTCCCGTTGATGGGGTAGCAGCGGTGGCCAAATCTCTACCCCTCATTTCCTCCTGGCTTCCAGCTTCTCTCTTGCTCCATAGCTCTTCTCTCTTGCTCCATAGCTCTTCTCTCTTGCTCCATAACCAACAAGAGGCTCCATCAGCTGCCTCTTCCATCCTGCGCATAGCCACTCTTCACTCCTTTCCTCTCATCCCAATGGCTATTAGCATCCTCCATACCGACTGGGCAGGCACTCCCCTACAGCCAACCTCGACTGGGAAAAGCCATGACTGCCATCCCTTCTCCCTGCAATTCTGCAGAAGGCTATCGTACTTTGAATGCTTCAACTCGTAGGCCTGATCACAGTTTTCTTCCCACGGGACAGTAAGCTCGATCATGGTCATTTTCTTGGTCTTTTCCTATCACAGAACCACATCTGGCATCACTGTTGTATGGACGACCTGGGGAAACTGCAGACTCTCCCCCAGGTCCACTTTTATATCCCATGATTAGTATCAATGTTGCAAGCTCTGTGTCTTTTTTTTCGTCCTTACTGGCTTCTCTCCCTCTTTCAAGAATTTAATAATTGTTGTTTTCTCCTGATGATGATTTTTCTTAAGCCTCCCCTGCTCCAGGGTGTGAGCGAGTGTTGCAAGCACCCTGTCATGGCGCCACCTGTATCTCCCTTGAGCAAATGTTATTTTGCACTGGCACAAGATATGTGCCAACGTGCCCCTTCCTCCATGGAGTCAATACAGCTGCACTTCTCTCAAACCCCATCTGTGCAAGTTTGTTGATGTTGGGAGGGTTTGATACACCACCAGCAACGGTAAGGAGATACGGACAGATTCCAGTCTCCAGAGGTCTGTCCAAGTGATCTTCCACTCAGGGAGGTCCCATTTAGTCCAGCCGCACAGCTCCACAGCTCTTGACCTTCTCCTTTCTCCCTCCTGGTTGCAAACTTCTGCCTGGATCATGACCCTCCTCTCCTTGATGTCCACCTTCTTCCAGTGTTGGAAATGGAAAGAACCGAGTCCCTGTCGACCTCTTCGTGTAACTCCAATTGTGTCGCCTAGCCCCAGCCTGCTTTCAGCATGTTCGACTGTGGTGCTAGCTAGCCGCTTTCGCCCGGACCTTGTTGTAATGCCTGCATGTCTAACAAGCTCATCCTGCGTATCCCTGTGCATCATTACAACACTACATTTTGCGACTTTGAATTCCTCCACTACGGATGACAATGTAAGATGTAGCTTTCCAGATCTTATGTACAGGTCTATTGAAGTGAAGCTTCGGGAGTCACCTAACCACATCCGGAGGTATTTGTTTACCTTCCTCTCTTTCCTTTCTACACTTGTCATTGGAATTTCATATACTGTCAATAACCATATGAGTCTTGGAATCAGTCTATGTTGGTAGAGCCATGCCTTATATATTCATGGAAGCCCTAATCTTTGAATCCTCCTCAGCCACTCCTCTGTTTGCTTCTCAGCATTGCCGACATTGCTTCTATCCGTGAGTGAGTCCTCAAACATCTTACCAAGGCATTTCATCGTATTTTCCTCGATTAATGGAATAGCCTCTCCTTGCACTTGCAGCTTGATTTTCCTTGTTACTTTGCCTCTCCTCATCACCATACACCTTGGTTTCTTGGGCGTAAACTTCATTCTCGCGCATGTTGCCATGTATTGAAGTGAAGTCAGCACCCTTTCTGCCTCCGCAAGGTTTGTAGTCGTCACCGTGAGATCATCCATGAAGCCCATTATTGGATGTTGACGGCTACCTAATTCCATTGTTGGTCTTTGGGCTTCATTATCAACAGCTGATATGAAGAGATTCATTCCCATGATGAAAAAGATGGGGGAAATTTTGCAACCAGTTATGATTCCTTTCTCCAGGTTTTGCCACCGATATGTAAAGTGGGATGTTTGGAAACGCAACTAGATGCCTCCAAAGTAGCAGGTGATTAATCCCTTAATTTGCGGAGGAATACGGTAGTAGTCAAGGGTTGCATGTATGAGGGCATGAGTTATCGATCCGTATGCATTCGCCAGATATAGCCAGACCACTGTCAAGACACCTTTGCTTCTCTTCGCAGCCAGGATCAACTGGCTGAGAATTACAGTGTGTTCCAGAGATTCTGAGAAACCCGGAACCCCACCTTCCTGGATAGAGATGTTTACGTATCGATTCTCATTCATGTAAAAGGTCATACGTTTGGCCAACACTGAAAAGAAGATTTTCCCGTCAACACTCAGGAGGGAGATAGTCCTAAGTTGGGTAATGGCTGGGGAGTTTTCCACCTATGGCACAAAACGTCCTTCTGCCTTCTTTCAGCATGGTGGAATGATCTCCTTTGTCCATATCTTTCGAAACAGCGTCCACAGCATCCGAAGAAGCCGCGGGTATTTCTTGAATATTTATATGGTATACCACTTGGAACAGGAGCTGACCCTGATTCGGCCTTCTTCACCACCTCTTTCACTTTTTTCCAGGACAGACTGTTGATGTTAAGCTTGATTCCTGGTAATTCAGCTCTACTGACGTTTGGATTAACATCAAGATCTTGGTTTCTGAGCTTGTTATTGTGGGTCTCCCTCAGAAATGCTTCTACATCTTCTCTGGAGCTGGTAAATTTGCCTGCTTTAGTCTCACCCAACAGTGTTCGGGTGAACCTTAAAGGGATTTTGATAAACTGCGCCCGTTTGGTCTCCCTCTCTTTCCATTACTTCCTGGTGCCTACCGCCCTTTTAAGCCTGCTCAGACGTTCTCGGAGCTGACTTGTCAAGTCCGTGATGCATTACCTTTCGTCGATAATGGCCATCTTATATGGTTTATTAAGGGTCTTGATTTCTCCCAACAGGTGGTGCATCTCTCTTTCTCTTCTGTTATACTTTTTTTCCATTGTTGTAGTAATCGGTCTGGCTTCTGTTCCGAAATAATCTTTTACCAAATTGAACGTGATAGTTACGAGAGCATTCACTTTGTTCTCAGTTGTTCCTGCTAGCATGTATTCGAATATTTTGTTGAGGTCTTGGTCCAGTTGTTGCCATTCCTTCGTTTCATTCATCTTGGGCCACTTGATTCGATCTCTCGCTGGATGGGATTGGCCCTCTGGTGTGGTATTGGGTGGGTGTCCCTTCCTGCGGACTTGAGATGACACAAATGCTGAGAGATCTCCAGTTCTGTGGGATGATTCCTGTCTGGATTTCTCCTACGTCTCGCCTGGTGTTACCACTGTGCGCTGCACCTGTGGCTCCTCTTTTCCACAGTCGGACCTAGCTCGGTTAATCTTCAGCCCTTTTGCATTCTTGCAGATCTTTCCGCAGAGAAATTTTACTTCCAATGCCTCACCATCTAATAGTTCCTCAACCGTTACAATCACTGTGTGCTGCCCCTGTCGCTCCTCTTTTCCACAGTCAGGCTGCTTGATTCGATCTCTCGTTGGGTGGGATTGGCCTTCTGGGTTGTTATTGGGTTGGTTGCCCCGCCTGTGGATCTGACGTGACATAAATGCTGAGAGATCTCCAGGTTGGTGGGGTGCTTCCTGTCTGGACTCCTCCTGCGTCTCACCAGATGTTAACACTGTTCGCTGCACCTGTGACTCCTGTTTTCCATAGTGGGACAGATCTCGACAATATCAGTCTTTTAAAAACGACTAATCTACAAAATTACTATGTTCTCCGGTTATAAAATATTTCAACATAATAAAGTGGAACATAAGTGAGTTGAGAATCTTGGATAGACAACTCCTAATAGCATGCCAAAGCTAGAGATAAAATATATCAAACTTGCCTATTTGCGGGTCGATGTCTGCTACAAATAGAACACTATTTCAAAATAACTATAGTGGGAGTAGAAAATACTAAGAATCATGCAGCAAAGGGTGCTGATAAATATAAAAGAAAAGGATTAAACCGATCATCATTTTTAAAAATAAATTTAAGGAAACGATAAAATACAAACATGAAACCAACTACATTGCCGTAACAGATTTCGATAAGTGAAAAGCATCTGAAATGTTTAGAAGAGAAACGGAAAAGTCAAAATGGATTTCAAGAACATCTTTCTTAAAGGAGAGAAAAAGAAAAAAAAATGGTGCTATGGCCAATATCCCGTGAGAATCGACCCCATGGAAATAGGCTACATTGAAATGTTGTAATCGGTCAAAAGCTCGGTGCTTAAAAGCAGAAACAGAAGGTCTGATTCAAGCTGCAGAAGACCAATGCATTGGCTCAAACAGCTGCAAAAGTACAATAGTAAAAGGAGTCTCTAATACCAAGTGCAGGTTACCGAGCCAGTGTAATGATAGGTTAACTAATCATCTTAGGTTACCCAGTCCTTACCAGTCTGAATGTATACCCTGATACGATCCAATTGATATTTAAATCCTATAGGTAATATGCCAGCTTTCAATGAGGAACTAAACACAGACACAATACCGTATCTGTATGAGAATTTGAACCTTATGTCCCATAGCAAAATAGATAGAAGATAAACTAATACAGGCTCTACAACCCCAAAACACGAAGCTACACACACCTAAGCACTATGGAGTTCAACTTAGTGATGTAGTAGAAACACGCGCGAAACTATTAAAAATATTTGGCCTGCTTCCACTGTGTGACTTAAGTTTGCATAACATCGTAGGAGGCTTAATGTTCCACTCTAGTTTACTATGCAATCAGCGAACATATACAAACGCACGCTCAAACACACACATATATATTAGTGTGCTTGTGTTTGTATTCGTATAAAATACAAACATTATGTGTATATCAATTCTTTTGAATTAATTCATTCTCATACTCTAAACATATTCATACAGTAAATGCGCCCAAATTGTATGTATTCTGGTCTTCAGTTGACTGCATTTCTTTGTATTATATTGTAGATATTTGGGATTGATAATTTCAGTTTTAAAGCTACATTTGTAATCTTAAGTATTAGTTATTTCACTTCTAATAGCTATTAAGTATGAAAGTTAATTTAGCATGATGACTTTAGATATTATTTTACTTTACGAATTATCATATCAGAATGTATTGCCCGTGAAATAGATATGTACTCAATGTTTTCGATTTTCTTTCAAATTCTCTATTTAAGTTCTTCAACTAAGGTTAATAATGAAAACTTAATAACAGAAATCAGTATAAAAACATATTCCGTCGTAAAAAAAAGTCATTTCTGAATTGTTTTTATATGAAACAGCAATAATAAATGGTTTCTTTTCTATAAAACGTATTCAAATCAGTCGACACATTTAATTAGATTAGTTGTTAACTGAATGAAGTTTAATTGTAAATCATTCTAAAACTCGGAACTCAGCACGGACGCTAATGGGTCATTGCGAATTGAAGTAATTATTCAGAATTATTAATTATGTTTAACAAAATTGTAACCTTATGAATATTTGTCTTTGAAAGCTAATTTACATTATAATAGAAAATAAAGAGTACACATAGTATACTAATAAAATCGCTAACATATTTGTTTCATGTCTAACTTGTAAGGGATTTTGAATGTTGTGCCTTTCAACTTTGACAAAATGATTTTATAATGTATAAGGAAGAACATATAATCACGTTATATTTTGAAATGCAAATACCAATGGTAAATATAGTAATAAAATAACGACATTGAGTTAGTTTCAAATTTGAGGAATCCAGTTTTGTGTTGTAAGATTTTAGGTTTTAAAATTGTTCTTATTACGATTGGAGACCTCATGTTTTAAGTTTTTATATTTACATCTACTATATTTGATACAAGGCATGTAGCTGTAGCTCAACACATTATATAAATTAGTTCAGAAATAGATTCTTCTTGTTCATATTCAGTCCGCTGCGATGTACACATCAAGGAATTGAAGCACCTTATGAAGATCAAATGTAACCGAAACGCTGCGTAGAAGTAATTAGTTAAATTTATTCTTACTGCTAATGAAGGCAGGCATTTGAAAAGTTTACCTTCTTCTTCAAGGGGTTGCAACTGAGATGTCTCTCACAATCCTATGCAAAGAACCGTTCTTCTCGAATTAGCTTTTATAAATGTCCAGTTACCTACCCTGTGTGTCTATGCCAATATCATCAATGTAGTTGAGCGGTCTTCGTTGTTTATTAGGGTGCGGACGTTTCCAAAGTATAATATCCAATACGGTCTAGTGTTTAGTACGCCAGCAATGATCAACAAAGTCTAGCCTACATTAATAAGTAATAGTTTAAGATGTGTGGAATGCGAGCATTATCTTAGGAATTTAGATACTTAATATATTTATCTGACATAAATAAATACCTAGACGCGCAAAGAGGCAAATACAAGCGCATGGCAAACGTAAATTAGCAGCTTTCATTGCCAGACAGAAATACTTTGGAAGAATTATAATTACAATGCATATTCGAAGAATTAAACTAACATAAAACAAACTTCTTTGACACAAATGAGATACCTCAGAAAATAAAACGGTAATTCATGTCTCATAAGGATTGGATGATCTGTGTGTGTGTATGTGTGTGTGTGTTTGTGTGTGTGTGTGTGTGTGTGTGTGTTGGTGTGGTGTGTGTGTGGGGTGGGGTGTGTGTGTGTGTGTGTGTGTGTGTGTGTGTGTGTGTGTGTGTGTGTGTGTGCTCGTATTTGACTTTCTTTTCGTTCGAGTGTTCTAACTATTACTGCCAAATATAACATCCTCATCGTCTTAATACGTGACAACTAAAAAAGAATATATAATAAAATATTACGTGTTGTTTTTAGATCTACCGTAAAATAATTATTTCATTAACCCTTTCCTCTGGAAATATATGGGGGGGGGTATCGATTCGGTTGTTAAGTTATTCAATATATTCAAAACTATGCATAACTTGAAATTCAGTGGATAATGTGTAGCGCCCTGTACTAAATTGTGGCATTCGCTGGTTTCACTGACTCCATAATTAGTTTAACCTTTCTATTTTATACAGCAGTATCACATACCGTAAACGTCATATAGATTATGATAACGAAACCAATCTGGGATACACCGAATATTAATGTGAATATGAATGTGTCAAATGTATGAATGTTATCATCTCAATAAATGCTGAACTGAAACCGAATGGTCGAATTATATAAATGCTTAACATCTTTTCGTTGAAATACACTAGATATCGTCCATATAATTAAGTACATTTTTCATTATGGCATTGGTATTTTCGAATTATGTTGTTCGGATTTAGCCAAAATATAAAATGGATTAGCAGCAGTCTTTTTCATAAGGATTTCAAGATTTGTAGAAGGACATTAACGAATAGACCGATGAGAAAATAAGACAACGCCTCTAAAGAAACATAATATGCATTGACGTCAGTAGACACGTTAAATACACCCCCAGAGCCTTCTGCAAATCTTAGATCTTAGTGACGGAATATATGTACAATGCAACCCGCAACGTTTACGGTATTGCTTTTGGGTGATCGAATGTTAATGAATACTAATCTCTTCAAGAGGAAGATTTGAAAATACAACGTACAATTTATAAATGGATGAAATTAAAACGCTATAAAACATCACGTGAGTTGCTAAATCATTTCGGACACTTCATGGTGTTTTTAATAAAGCTTTCGAGGTGGTATTATTTCGGTTAAGTGACTTTACATTCTGAGTTCAAATGCCGCCGGGGTCGACTTTGCCTTTCATCCTTCCGGGGTCGATAAAGTGAGTACCGGTTTCGAACTGGGTTCGATAAAATCGACTACTCCCCTCCCCCAAAATTTCGGGCCTTCGTGGCCAGTATAGAAAGGATTATTTCGATTAAGTCATAATGAAATTATATGAGACTATTTACCTCAAAGGTATCTATTACTCAACTATTTTTGTGTCAGTTTATTTTCTTCCTTGAGTTTAACAACATTTGCTAATTACCCAATATTCCGGGGAACTATTCAGCTGTAATAATGAGAATGTCAACATGGGATTAAACATTGATCTTCTGGCTCGTTAATTGAAGCACTAGAAGTAAACATGTACTTCAGTTATACGATAGTAATCTTGCCTGCTTAACGTTGAACATGTATACATCTTATCTCAGCAGTTCCTTGATAGTTTGAACTGCATTAACACTACTTACTTGTATTTGTGACGGCATTCACCATGGGTCGGTTGAGCTGGCTCTATCCAACGAATTCACCGTACCCCGATTGAAGGCAAACCATGCACGGCGATCCAGCGCAGTGGAAGATGTTTGCGTCAGCCATTCACTGACGAACTCCAAAAAGACCTGGCTCGGCCTCTTGTTTGAGTGATTGGAGCCAGGTTTTCAGTTGGCACCCTTGGCGTTTATTCCAGCCCTGTGGTGGTACTGGGTCGATGGATTCACGGATGATGTCACCAGGTTGTCGGTGAAGAGCGTGACCGAGCCAGCGAATACGTCTCTCAAGAAGAGCTTGGTGGAGGGAGGAGATATTGCACCTTTCCCGAACAGTGGTATTGGAGATGAATTGCTGCCATCGAGCACGAAGGATGCGACGAAGGCAGCAATGGTCGAACACCATTAAAAAGTATCAAAGAAATAATATCAAATTAATCGCACAATGAATAATGGTTTCAAATTTTGGCACAAGGCCAGCAATTTCGTGAAGCTGGGAAAGTGGAATACATTGATCCCATTGCTCAACTGGTAGTTATGTTATCAAGGCCGAAAGGATTAAAGGTGTAGTCAACCTCGGTGGTATTTGAACTCAGAACGTAAAGACGGACGAAATGCCGCTTAGCATTTTGTCTGGAGTGCTAACGATTCTGCCAAGGCGCCACCATAATTGTGCTATACGCAATAAAATGACAATTAGCATAGCATATCCCGTGATTGTGGATTGACAGAATCATTTCGTCATACAAAATGACCTAGATTAATTGTTCCGGCATGTTAAGTTCAAATCCCATCGCAGTCAACTTGGCAATTACTATTTCGGGGACTAAGGCAATGAGCTGGTATAATCTTTAAGGCGCCGGACAAAATGCTTAGCGGCATTTCTCTCGGCATTACGTTCTGACTTCAAATGCCACCGGGGTCGACTTTGCCTTTTATCTTTTAGGGGTCGATAAATAAAAAAGTACAGGCTAAGAACATGGGGTCAATGTAATCGACTTACCGTCTCCCCGAAATTGTTACCCTTGAACCAATATTTGAAACCAAAGTTTCAGGGACGAAAGAACAAAGTTTCAGTCAAGTACTGGAATCGATGGGATCCAGTCAGTCCTCGCTAAATACTAACTGGCCTTGTGCTTAAAGGTTGTAATGATTATATAAATAGCGTGTATATACATATATATATATATATATATATATATATATTAGAGATAGAAATTATACTTACATACGATATAATTTATAGTTTACATATACAACCGATATATACTACAGTAATACTACAATAACATTTTCGTTTTCTTTGTTGTCAAAGATGTGGGTGTGAACTAAGAGTTCTTTGACACACAGGATCCTTTTATGAACATCCCCACACGGTGATCCTTTTATGACCATCACCTTTAAGACACTCGATTAACAGTATTTCATTATTTTTTTAAATAAAACAGCTTATGAGGAACCTGGCATAATATATAGACTTACATAGAAATTTGTTATTCTTCAAAGCAAGAATATTTTCTTAAAATTCTACTGAAATGTTAGTAAAAATCTTTAGAAATTTCTACAGAAAAACTACACGTTTTTTAATGGCTAATTTCCCATGAATTTATGTTCTGATAATTTTCATTCTTTGATCACCTAATGTTCTTTCCCTGGCTCTGTTGGCCCACATACACAAAAAAAAACAAGATATTTGGTGTATCAACTTTGTTGTACCGGGAGAAATTATGTCATCTTAAACAACCCGCATATCACCCACTGATGATTGGAGTGCGGTTGGGTATCTTGAAATCTAGACATAATTGTAAAAAATGGATTCCATTTTCAGATTCAGCATATCCGAAAGTTCCTTTAAATTAGGTAAAAAACGTCAGGACAACGAAATACCTATTGGGTTGCTTAATCACTAAATAGATATAATATATTATATTTTATATAATTCTTTTATGCGTAGACGCATGGCTTAGTCGTTAGGATATTGCACTCATGATCGTAAAATTGTTGTTCCAATTCTTGAAGCGGTTTCTGCGTTGTGTCCTTGAGCAAAACACTTGATTTCACGTTGCTACATTAGATTCAGCTGAGACGGGAGACCGTCGGGTCCCGTCTCGTCCAAAGGGCGAGTAGAA
>JAOPUL010000002.1:47622910-47635350 GCA_027564515.1 Octopus rubescens | reverse complement strand
ACACTCACACACACACACACACACACCCACACACACACACACACACACACACACACACACACACACAATGTTTTGTCTATAAAAGGATGTTCAGAGTTACTCGAGACATTATTGTTGAGTGTGAGAGTTGCTTTAGTTTTGTAGATTTGACGAGTCAAAATATTTTCCCTAAAAACTCAAAACATTTACTAATGTCATCCATATTAACATCTATCAAAGAAGTATTTTCACATCCAGACTTTTGTGTTTTACTAATACAAAAGATACAAAAGATACAAAAGATACAAAAGATATAAAAGATATAAAGGATATGGGTCATTTCACTTGGATGGCCGTCAGTGCATGTCAATTATCTTGAGGGGAAAAATACAAACAAAATCTCTTCCTTGTTGTCGTAGTTGTTGTTGTTGCTGTTGTTGTTGTTGCTGTTGTTGTTGTTGTTGTCATCGTCACCACCACCACCACCATCATTATTATTACCACCGCCACCCCATCATCATCATCATTGTCATTATTGTTGTTGTTGTTGTCACCACCACCAGCACCACCATCCTCATCTTCGTTGTTGTTGTTGCTGTTGTTGTTGTTGTCATCGTCACCACCAACTCCACCACCGCCGCTGTTATCGCCCTCGCCGTTACCGCCGCCGCCGTTACCGCCGCCGCCGCCGATACCGCCGCCGCCGCCACCATCACCACCGTCACCACCACCGCCATCATCATTATCATTGTTGTTGTTGTTGTTGTTGTCACCACCACTTCCACCACCACCACCACCACTGCAACCACCACTATCAGGACTATCATCACTTATGCCTCCACTGCTGCTGCTACCGTCGTCATCGTGGTTGTCACTTTCATCATCATCATCATCATCATCATGAATAACTGTTGCCACAGTAACAGGATAATAAATAATATTCTCGCTGTTAGAATTATATTTAATTTATTTTCCCAGAAATAACTTCCAGGAATTAACAATTTCCTTAGATAGCACCACCCCCGCAGTTGACGATTTATACAAATTTTGGTCCTCCCTACAACCTGAAGCAAGATCCAGTCTTCTCCCACCTCCACCCATCTCCACCTCTCAGTAATAATTACAATCACAGTCACTACTACTACTACTACTACTACTACTACTACTACTACTACTACTACTACTATCACCAAGGTATTATACAGAATTCACTCAATCTGCAAGAAATAGCAGCCAGATCTCCCTCAAATCCTGCAGCAACAATCACAGCCACTACTACTACTACTACTACTACTACTACTACTACTACTACTACTACCACACTTGGCCATCTTAGAGAAAAGACAAATTGGATGTCATCTTGGATTCATTGCATGCAGGAAAAAGATAGGATTGATGGTCGTGGCTGGAGCGTCTTTAATCATTGTTCTGCTTGATCAAGGCTTGAGTGGGACTAAACAACGACAGTTACAACAACAACAACAACAACCATTACCACCAATAATCACCATGGTAACCAACAGTATTATCACTACAACAGCAGTTATATATAATTTTACCTGAACAGGTGTGGCTGTGTGGCACAGGTGTGTCTGTGTGGTAAGAAGTTTGCTTCCCAACCACATGGTTCTGTGTTCAGTCCCACTGTGTGGCACCTTGGGCAAGTGTCTTCTACTATAGCCTCAGGCAGACCAAAGCCTTGTGAGTGGATTTGGTAGACAGAAGCTGAAAGAAGCCCGTCGTATATATATGTATATATCTATGTGTGTCCTTGTATTTGTATTTGTCCCCCACCACCGCTTGACAACCGGTGTTGGTTAGTATACGTCCCCGTAACTTAGCGGTTCGGCAAAAGGAGATCGATAGAATAAGTACCAGGCTTGGAAAAATAAGTACTGGGGTCGATTCATTCGACTAAAAATTCAAGGCGGTGCCCCAGCATGGCCGCAGTCTGATGACTGAAACAACTAAAAGATAAAAGATAAAACGTAGATAATAAGGAATAAAAAAAACCTTTTATACAGGGGTTTGATGTTGGTTAGTTTGCAACTGAACTTGAAATTTACGTATGCTAGAATTTCATACAATTATTAGCATTTGGTATTTGCTGTATGTTGGGCAAATCCATTTATGGCTTTCATCATAACTATTTTGTGTTGTGAAATATAGTTTAGTTTAATTGATAGCATTACTACAGTTAGTTATTAATGGAATAATAGCAAGGTTGTAATGATATAACAATAATGAGGAGAATAGAGATTTAAGCATTTACATTTATTTGCCAGTTACTTCAAATTTGTCCAATATTTTCGACATGTTTTGATTTGGAAATAATGCATTCTATTGCATGATGTGCTTCGTCTTGCATGTGCAACAGAATTAGTGCATTTTCCAATCTCACGATCATTTCAATGTCATTCCTATTCCAAACCGTTATGGTCAATTCATTAGGATGTCTTATTAGGATGGCCTAATGTTATGGTGGAAGAAAAAGACGGAAAGGTGATGGGGAGGAGAAGGAAGAAATTGTCTTGTGTTCTTTTATATAGGTGTGCTGATGCAAACAGGAAAAATAGAACTCAAAATATAAGTAGATATATATGTAGCAGATATAAATGTTTCAACCTAAGGCACAGGGAAAGCAATTTTAAGGGCAGAGGGTTAGACCCTGGTACTTCACTTGTACCTCATTTTATCAACATGGGAGGGATGAAAAAAGCAAAGTTGATCTCACTAGGATTTGAACTCAGAATGTAAAGATCCTGAACACATAACGCAAGGTATTTATATTGTTCCCCGAAATATACAAATGTAGTGAGCATCTAAAAAAAATGGATGGCGGAAATATCAAATATTTATATATTGAAAGTTCTTGACCTCCAAAACAAACCGGAAATAAAACATTTTACATAATTGACTACTGAGATTTACTAAACTGAGTTAATTATACATCTTTATAGTATTTCTTACAAACACAAAACCACAATAATTTAGAAAATTTTTTGCAGACAATCAGTCGGCAAATGCAGCATTGTTTCGCACGTGTAGTGGTGTTAAATAATACTTCCTGAACCAACGAGAATGAATGTGACCACTAAGATTAATTAAACTGGCTTTATTACCGTTTTATAATATATGTATTTTAGAAACATAAACTTTAATGTTTGCTTATATGTACATATTGAATGCTGAAGCTTCATTTGTAGAAACCGCTTCCGACGTGTACCCAAGATCAAGGAGGTTTGATACGTACATATTGAACAAGATTACCAAGAAAAACTGTACCCAAACTCTCCATACGGTATAGACTAATAGAATTAGTGAAGGGACGAGGGATTATTTATTCATATGTGCACATGCACACACCCGTTGAGCGTTAGTTATAAGTTAGCCTAAAATATATTTCAGTGACGTTGATTCTTCGTCATCTTTCAATTTTACATTCGTTACGTCCCTAAAAAAAAACGACTGCATGTTTTCATATATGAAAAAAGCAGTGTGTATATTAAAATTGATGCAAATGACTAATGTATGAAACTGAACGTGTTTTCATATATGAAAAGGCAGTATATTAAAAGGGGACTTCCTATGATATTTTATTATTTAGAGTGAGAGATAGCAACCAATTGGTTTAAAATACACTATGAAGGCAAAGGAAAAAGAAAAACATGAAAGGATGATACTGGAGACTAACGTTTCAATATATTTTATCTATACACTTTCATAAAATTCACATTCTGATATACATTTCCTTGTGACAGCTACGTTGGTACACAGTAAACTTGGCTATATAATTACATCTACTCAGACTTTTGCGTATGTGTGTGTACACAACACACAAATGTGTATATGCGTACATCTCTATGAAGAGAGACAGTACAAAGAATGAATGAGACGTGATATTAAGGATTTAACCGATAAGATCAAATGGACTGAAGTATCGAATTTTACACACATTTTATTTTATATGACAAGCCGCAGGAAGTCTTTAATCATAAAACGTATCTGAAGAGTTGAAAAAAATGTTATCGAAAAGTTCATAAACAATCAAAAAGGATAATTTGTTTGTTTAAAAGTTGTTTTGATTTGTATCTGACATATAATTGCATCTAGTTTTCGATTCTACGTCAGGAATAGCTTTGGAGAATTTGAAAACATGGCGGAAATGGCAAGGAGACATATTACAATATTTTTACTGCTCTTTACATTGAATTCAAATGACGCCGGAGTCAATTTTGCTTTTCGCCCGTCCGGGGTCGATTGTTTTTAATAACATACCAATCAGATACTGAAATCGATTTTATCTTTTACTTGTTTCAGTTATTATTAGCCTGCGGCCATGCTGGGGCACCACATTGAGGATTTTTTTAGTCAACTGGATCGACCCTAGTACTTTATTTTCAGTCTGGTACTTATTCTATCGGTTTCTTATGCTGAACCGCTAAGTTATGGGGTCGTAAACACACCAACACCGGTTGTCAAGCGGTAGTAGGACACATATACATATATATCGACAGTCGATCGACTTTCGTCAAATCAGACCAAAGAAACAATGTTTCCATTGGTCTTTCCAATTGCTAATACTATCTATCGGTCGCAACTCCAGGTAGAAATAAATACATACATACATACATACATACATACATACATACATACATACATACACGACGAGCTTCTTTCAGATTCCGTCTACCAAATCCACACAAGGCTTTGGTCGGCTCGAGGCTATAGTAGAAGACACTTGCCCAATGTGCCACGCAGTGGGACTGAACCCGGAACTATGGGGTTGGGAAGCAAGCAATGCTAAAGGGTTATATTTATCCCCTACTTAAACGTGGATGTTCTGTTAGAACAAACTTTACAAGCATTCATATTTAAGTGGGGATGAATATTATCTCTTGGTATTAATACTGCCTCTGTCGCTAATATTTGCTAAAGGGTGAATGTTAGAAAGAAAGAATAACAAGTGTTTCTTTAGTATTACTCACCTGGATATCTATGTTGTGATGGATGGAAGAGTGAGAATGACCGAACATGAGAAGAATTAACAAGACTGGAACTGTTTCTGCCCCTCAGGTCACTAACTACAAGTTGTGCTTCCCTGTTGAGCCAGACAAATCGGTGGCTGAAGTATTGCAGTTGATACATCCTGCAAAGACATAGAACAACAATTATTTCTAACACCTGTACAGAAATTTACGGAAACAGGTTCAAGTGATTATATTGACCCTTAATTGGTACTTACTTGCTCTCAAGATGAACAATATCTAATTGGCCATTGAAATTTTGATTTTTGTAACCAATCATGTCAGCCATAAAGAGCTTCGTTCCAGTAGTTGTTGGTTGGATCCAATAAAGAATGTATGAATCCATATTGATTGTCATGGCTATGATGGGTTTTTCTTGGAATGGTTTTCGGTAATAATCGTGGGTGTTTCTACCATTCAGGTTTGATGCATGCACGCTATATTTTGTGTTCCAGTAAAGGATCCCTTGCAAGGAATCAATACATAAGTTGTAAGCTTCGTCATTATTGATTTTATCCATTTTGGTAAAACTTTCGTCGACTCGGCGGATCTGAAAATGAAAACAATTGTCAATAAGAGAAAAACAGTTTTTTTCACTGATTCTGTAGATTTTGATATTCTTAGTGTTAAATGAGATGAGGGGTGGAGGAAGAAGAGAACGAGAAGCAGTAGTGTCTATAATCTTTGGAAGCCCATTCAAATTTTATGATGGTGATAATAATAATAATGGTTTCAGATTTAGGCACAAGGCCTGCCATTTTGGGGGAGGGGTTTAGTCGATTACATCAACCCCAATTTTAAACTGGTACTTATTTTAACGACCCCGAAAGGATGAAAGGCAAAGTCAATACCGGTAGCATTTGAACTCAGAACATAAAGTCAGAAGAATTGCCACTAAGCATTTTTCCCGGCGAACTAACGATTCTGCCAGCTCACCGTCTTAATAATAATAATAATAATCCTTTCTATACTGGGCACGAAGGCCTGAAATTTTTTTTTTGGGGGGGGTGGAGTAGTCGATTTTATCGACCCTAGTTAGTAACTGGTACTCACTTTATCGACCCCTGAAGGATGAAAGGTAAAGTCGACCCCGGCGGCATTTGAACTCAGAACGTAGAGACAGAAGAATTGCCACTAAGCATTTTGCCCGGTGAACTAACAATTCTGCCATCTTAAATAATAATAATATTCCATTCTATACTGGGCATGAAGGCCTGGAATTTTTGGGGTACTCACTTTATCGACACCGGAAGGATGAAAGGCAAATGTCTTGGTGTGAAAGATGGGTTACAGCAAATATTCTGCTCAATACTACAGATTTGCTTGTCAGTTGCTTGACCGTAACCACTTGAGCATGTCCCTTAGTGGTTGACGATATGTGCATCTCTGATTATGAGCAGAAGTGTAGGGGAGCATCACAGCCATATGTTGAGAAGAATTCTTTGGAGTTTGAATAATTCACCTCTAGAAACATGGATGTTTCATTCAACATCTTTAAACAACCCTTATTCAGGGACCTTTTGAGCAGGATGGGCTACTTGACCTGAAAATAATTCTAACTGGGCCCCACCTGCAAGGTCATGCGCTGTTTATCTTGATATGAGATCACCATGTCGCGCACATATGGTTGTGATGCATGTGCCTGGTGTACTCTTAACAGACGGGTAGTCATGATGGGTATATTGGGCTTCGTATATTTGTATATTGGTGACGTCGTCCGCGTACGCCAAGACTGCCCTCCCGTGTTCCAGTTTGAAAGGGATGACCCTCAACTGTTCCAACTTACGCGGCAGTGACTCTAGAACCAGCACGTACAGAATAGGTGACAGCGAGAAGCCTTGACAGAACGAGCGTGCGATGCTAAACCGTTCCGATAGGTGGCCGTTTACTTTCACCACCGAGCAGGTGTAGCTGTGCATTGCAGCGATCCAGCCTCTGAAAACGGGTTCGAAACCGGCCGCTTTCGGGACGGCTTCCAAGTATCGATGGACGACCCTATCGAATGCTTTCGACTGATCCAAATTGATCAGGGCCACACCGAAGCCAGCTTTAGTCCCCGTCCTCTCTATGTTGTATCGCATAAGGTGGAGGTTGTCGTGGATAGACCTATTCGGGATTGCGCATGTTTGTGCACACCCGACCAGACTACCAATGACAAGCGCCAACCTTTTCGCTAACACCTTGGCCAAAATCTTAAACTCTGTGTTTAGCAGAGTAATGGGCCGAAAATTCCCTAGTACGTCCCCATTGTTGGCGTCCTTCCTCAGCAGCGTCACTACACCCCGGCTAACAGCACTAGGAATTCTCCTGTTCTTCTGCCAGTTGCGGTAGACGTCTGCCAAGAGGTCGCCAAACAAATCTGGCATGAGCACATAGGATTCATAGGGCAGAACATCAAACCGGGCGACTTGCGACTTGTGCAATCGCTCATCACCTTCCGTATTTCTGTGGCCGTTAGCGGCTTTTCGCAGAACCTCACGTCCGCTGCTGAGATCTGCATCAGGCCGTCCAGGTACGAACTAAAGTCCGCTACCGTCGTCGACCTATCGCCCTCTCCAAACAGTTGCGCGAAATGCTGCCGGAAAGCCGCACACATCTGCTGGGAACCGAGTAGCACTCACCCATCCCGATCCGTCAAAGACCCGATCGTGGTTTTGTTGCTATCTCGCGTCTCCACCGTTCGGGCTCATCGGACGGATTTAGTTCCCTCGTGATTTAGCGCACGGGCCTTTGCTTTGACAACGCAGCCTCCGTGTTTCGTCTCAAAGAAATGGTCAAGAGGCATTCTCGCCGCTAACACGTCAGTTGCGATTCCTTTACTAATCGCCTCTTCTAATTTGCTAACTAGTTCTCCCTCTGATCTATTTCTTTCTATTGCCAACTCTTTGCTAAACACTATCGATTCAACTCTAATCGCCCTCTTCAGACCGATCCACCGCCTGTTGTTGACGATTGGCCCCGTCAACTGCTCGCTAATCCGGTCCTTGTAGTCTTTGCGTGCAGGAAATGCGTTCAACTTCCAGTAACTGGGTCCCTGTCTGGAGAGGTATTTGGTTTGCTGTCTCTCCCCACCATAGCTTTACAACCGGTGTTGATGCGTGTACATCCCCGTAAACTAGCAGTTCGGCCTCAGAGACCGGCGGAATAGTCACTAAGTATAAAGAAAATAGATACTGGAGTCGATTTGTTCGACTAAAACCTGCAATGTGGGGCACCAGTATGGTCACAATCCAAAGACCAGAACATATAAAAGATAAAAGGATACATTGAGAGACCTCAAACTAGCACAAAATGTTATTGGCAAAAACATTAATAAGAACTTTGTCACTTACGGTCCACTAGATTGTAATATTTTTATGCCTAAAGTAAAAGGAGACAATATTTATGAGAACATAGAATATTAATGCAATCATAAGAAGTGAATAGAAATTACCATATAAAGATTATTGAAAATGATTTGCTATTTCTGTGTATTTTTCCTTTATTCACTTTTTTCTTTATTTTTTTGCTGAAGAATTAATAGTGATGTGCCTTGAGTCGAATCAAATTAACAATTATTAAAATTTTAATTAAAACTTAATATGTTCTCCTTTGTAACTCGCTGCTGTTTGATCTGTTTTGCTGAAAAGAGCTCTTGATTTCATTAAATTATTTATTGATTGGAAATGTTATACTGTCAACGTTTCGTGACATTCTGAGGGAAGTATTGTTACATAAATAAAATAAAAATGAAATATTTGTGTATGTTTTTCTATTCAGTTTTCTATTCGAAATTAAATTAAACACTCGTTAATGTTGATCTTATATTAGGCAATATTAATACAACACATTTTCTAATTTGTAATTATGAAGATATAGGAATAATTTCTTTCAACCAAAAAGAAATGAGATGACAGAAACAGCAGACAAAAACAAGATTATATTATTTAGTTTCGTGTCTCAATATTTTGAAATCAAAGCCTAACGTGTGTCCTTGTGTCAATCCTCTCTCTCTCTCTCTTTCTCACTCTGTCCGATGACATTAGGCCAGTAAATACACTGAAGTAGATTCAATTGATGAGACCCCGCATTTCAAACAGTGACCTTATGTGTAATCAAATTTAATTGGCATTAATTATAGCGACAGTAAATAGTATTTTGTACATTAGAAGTAACACAAAAAAGAACTCCGATATTTGATTTAAGTTCATTCCTAAAGAGTGTTATATATTGCAGAGAAAAATGCACATATAGTAGTATCAGTATGCAATTTAGTACACAATTTCATAATGTCTATACTCTCAACTACAAGTTTGACCTTTTGATTATTACTTTTGGATGTTACGTAATATTTATTACACATACTGTGAAGGATGTCATGGCATTAAAGACAAACACCCAGAGAGTTGAACTTCCAATAAGCATTTCTCTTCAATAACGTCATTAATCTATTTATGAAAGACATTTCATTACATTTTATCCCTAAATATACAGGAGATCATATCTATATCTATTTATAGAAGTCAAACATGATTGATTAAATTGAGAAACCATTTCAACATTACAATATTACATGCAATAGCTTCAAGTGGCAATCACGTGTATCAGTTTTACTCAATTAATTAAAACGCTCGCTCATATTATGAAATTACCGGAACAGTTTAAAATCACTCAAATTTAATAGATACACTGGAACAATCAGTATAGCTGCAAAAGCAATTTCCTTAGTCATTGGTTAGCTATATGTGTTGCCCACTCCTTTAATAAATACGGAGTAATATAATATATTACGCATCAACTGATCTATGGTGGTTCGCTCTGCAGATTCTATTAGAAATACGATTATACAACAGCAATCTCGGCAAAAATATATAGACAAAAAGAATGTCAAGATTACTGGAGTTTCTCTCAAAGAACCATCTGCTTTATGATGATCTGGAATGAAAAGTAATAAAAAATAAATAATTGGTTTGAACTTCGATTTACCACGAAATATTTGACTGATTTCATGAACGTGTAACTCACTGCTGCTATTTCAGAATTAAATGAAACTTTTGTAGAAATAATCATAGATAGACGATGTCCACGAAAAGAAGTTTCATAAATATTTAATTTATTTTAACCATATAACCTGAACTGATAAACATGTCAGATGATTCAATAAGGATTCATAACAAAGTTTATGTGAATAATTGATTAAATTTCAAATATGTTTCAGCACATAATATTAGACACATTTATATAGAACTGAGTTGATTAAGTCCAAAACAAAATATTATATTTATGGTTCTTTTTAGTTATCTGAGTGTTATGACATTTTATAGTTTAATCTGACACTACTTCTATCAAAATATGTAAACAACAAAAGCATGCCCGTCGTCAACTATTATTTTATTTTTTTAAATTTAATTTTAACCCGAAAATAAAATTGATGAAATACAATAAATATGGTATTTGAGTCATGCATCAGCACCAATAAATAAATTATTATATGTTTATATTTTGTTAGGATTTAATTAACTGAAGACATTTTCGGTTATATATAAAATTATTTCAATATATTACTATAGTAACCGTTATCAATAAATTGCTATCACCTTCATGTACAACGTATGTTTTTTTTAAATACATTTTACAGCATACAAAGTTATATATATATGAAAAATATAGGAAAATATGCAAATGTTGACAGACAACATCATTTCTCCCAATATCTTTAGAGATTTCGATATTTTAGATGTTTAAAATTAAAATATTTTTCCATTCGAAATTATTTCCCAAAATCTAGTTTATTTTTAATGATTTAAAATTTTCATGAAATACGTATGGCGCATATCCTCTTCACCGATGCAAATACACACACACACATGTATATAAAAATACACAGGCATGTATATAGAGATAGAAGGAGAAAGTTAATATAAGTTCTGTATTTCACCTGCTATGAAGCAGATCGCACCCAACTCCAGTCAGTCACACATGCTAGAGTCATGGGGCCAAATAATCAGATATTATTATAGACTTGTGGGTTAAGGTATCTAAAGTGATTTTAACATTTATTTAGAAATCCTAACCGACAAGACTGTGTGTGTGTGAGTTTGTGTGCATGTGTGTGTGCATCTGTGTGCGTTTGTGTGCGTGTGTGTTTTACGTATGTATATATGTATGTGTACATAAGTATGTATGTGTGTATGTGTGTATGTGTGTAGGTGTGTGTGTGTGTGTATTTGTGTGTGCGTATGTGTGTTCATGTACGTAAAAAAACGACAGAAAGAATTATCTAATTCATGACTTACGTATATATCGAATAATGTACCTTCTGAGAACAGCTTAGAGAGAGAATTAAAGGCATCTATATATGTTGTATCTATGTTTTTTTCTGTTATCATCCATGTTCTCGTATCCGTTCTTTGATATTTCTTCAAAACTGCAAAGTTCCCAAATTATTATTCATCTATTTTTACATTCTTACAGTCTGGTATAGCGTCACATTTTTAATATAGTAGGCGGTGTAATTTGAAGGAGATCTGACTGCTTATTTCTGCCGTACTGTTCATCTTATTTATATGCATAGCCTAACATAATTCTGGTATCTTGATAAATTGCTTCTAAACTTTCACCAAAATGGAGGCAGCCCATAAGCTAAAATTACACGACTTGAAAAATTTGTAACTTTGGAGACCATCATTTCCAATCAAACTTTCATTTTTGACTGCTATTTGAGTGGCCCTAATGAAGCTCCTTCCTTCGTTTGTGTCCTGTTTAGTTTCCGTTGATCGTCAGCGTAACTAATTTCAATTATTTAAATAAGCCCCTCCAGCCTATACTAACTTGGTTTACTGTATATCATCAACAACAAATGGTAGCAGCAGTTCGAGCGACAATGTAAAATATTCGATGCTGTTCGTGACTCTTTTATTCATGGTTTAGTCCCTGGGCGACTGTCAGTGAATGGGGAATATTATACATAACTGCCAACCAGCCGATACTATCTTGCTTTTTTTTAAAGAAGGTTTCTTTTCTTTTTAAATATAGTGAACAGAACCCCGAAAACCACACCATCTCAAGTGACCTCCTATTTAAGGCCGCATGCACAGACTAGAACAAATACGCACTTACACACATGACTTTCATTTCACCAAGAAAGACAGCATTGCGTTATCATATATGTCATTTTTATAGAAGTCCTATCTACGCCTAGAACACATGTGTTTGAACACATTCAACTGTACAACAAGCTATTAGTTGTTATAGATAGCCCAACGTAATCTAATGTGTGTATGTGCGTGAATGAGTGCATGCATTACATACAGCTAGAACGGCAAGGCACTCCTTTCAACAGCTGTCGACTGACGATGAGAAACATTTTTCGGTACCTTCGGACAGTATCGTCCCGTCTAGTGGGGCAAAGCAACGCTGATGCGAACAGCGAACCCAGGGTTGTTCGAGCTTACA
>JAOPUL010000002.1:47514014-47526593 GCA_027564515.1 Octopus rubescens | reverse complement strand
TGTGTGTGTGTGTGTGTGTGTGTGTGTGTGTGTGTGTGTGTGTGTGTGTGTGTGTGTGTGTGTGTGTGTCCACCATTTTTTTTTCCCTTTGTTACATTAAATTTTAATACAATCGTAGTCTGAAAGGTATTTGTTGAAAATGTCATTAAAAAAATATCCATTTTTCTAAAAGTTATGAGGAAACAAAATCGGTGGTGAAGGTGGGGCACATTTGTGTAGTCATCCCAAGAATAGATGACATTATTGAGGAAAGATAAACTGGAAAGTTACTGAAAAATGTGTATTCATGAAGGAGGAAAACCTCGGTAACTATACTAACCAGAAGCTGCTGTTAAAAGTGACCGATATAAGACAACCTGGGGTTTTTCAGTGCAAAGCGACTTTGCACGAAGTCCAGATATAAATCGCTGTAGAGTTAAGAAGGAAAGTATTTATAAGATACATGTGATATGCTCTGGTGGCCAATAATTGTAAGTGAGATAATCATTTTTAGATCCATCTTGGTGGAATTAGAAGTTTACTATTAGATGATAGCGGAAAGCGGTGAGTTGGCAGAATCGTTAGCACGCCGGGTAAAATGCTTGGCGGCCTTTCGTCCCTCATTACGTTCTGAGTTCAAATTCTGCCACGTCGAACTCGTCTTTCGTCCTCGTATCTTAACTCCATGATTTATTATACTATTGATAAACAAAAAACCGTCGATACCGGTTTGGTATTTGAATAAATCCTTTTTCTTTTTAAACTTAAAAACGACTGCGCGTTTTGAGATTCGGGTGCATTTTCAAACCCCCAAATAAATTCTCCTATATACCTTCCTGCGTGGGAACACACTTCTTCTCCCTATATATATATATATATATAAGGTTGTCTGTTATGGCCGGTCAGAGAGTGACCATTGGCTTCGCAAATATACAGGTAAGCGCTTTATTGGTGCGAAACTATTGATCACTCTTTGACTGGCCATAACAAACAACCTTCTAAATGAAGATGTCATATTAATTTTATTTGTTCAATGAATAAAAGATACAGGTACAAATTAATATAAAAACAAGGAAAAGAAAGAAAGAAAGAAAGAAAGAAAGAAAGAAAGAAAGAAAGAGAAAAAAGGAAAAGAAAAAAGAAGAAATGTGGAGTAAAAAACGGGGGGCAAGGTAGCGGGGGCAGCACATGTCCCAGGACAGTGGGTTGGTACTCAACCGCGGTGGCCTTGCCACGGAAAACGGCCAATGACACTGTTCGACATCCGTCACGGCTAACCCGTGGAGTATGTCGCCAAGGAGGTTGTGGCTGGAGGAGACCGAGGAGAGATGGGCCAGCAGGGCCAGGTCCACCGCCGATTGCACACCAATTCCACCGAATCTGATAGGCAGTTTGGCCTGCAGGTACGTCTAAGGCAATTCTCCAGGACGTGGTCTCGTCTAACGCTGTTGAAGGCATTTTTGATATCCAACTTTAATAGGAGGTGAGGAGACCAGAGAGGCGAGCGCTGAATGAAATGTCTGGTGGCGTGAGCCGCAGCCTCGCATCCGCGCTTAACTCCTACCCCAGCTGGACAGGGCTGAGTGCTTTACTCAAGTCGTCGCTGGCTGGTCTGCAGGCCAGCCTGGCTGCAAGACGACGAAAGACGTTAACCCCCGCTATGGGACGGATACCCCCATCCTTTTTCTTCAGCGTTATCAAGTTGGCTGAGAAGAGAAGATCTCAGGCATGGCGGGAGAGGTCCGCGTAGAGGAGACCGTCTATCAGAGCGGTGACGGAGCGGAGCAAGTGTGCACCCGCCTCAACGGAGTGTGGAGAGATGAGATCTTTGAGGTTACCGGGTCGCAGGTCATCAACTCCACCACTGCTGCTCGCAGGGAAGGACCTCACGGCGGCAACAACGTCGTCGCTGGACGCAGTCAAGGCCGTGACTCTGTCAGGGGTTTGGAAGACCCTGATGTCTGCCGGGGGGTTCGGATGTTTGAGACGGAGAACATCCAGAACGTCCGATGTAGGGGCGAGGACCGTGTCGCTGGAGGCCAGTAAGAGCACCACGGCAGAAACGTCGCCCTCAATGAGCTTCCGGTTGACCAGGGCTCGAAGCCTTTTGGCACATCCGGATGAGGCCTGCAGGCGTGGCATCGGCGCCGGTGGGCGGCCCGAGAGGAACGAAAAGCCGGTTGGTAGGGGGTTGCTGAAGGCGGAGACGTTGTGTCTAAGTCTAGTGGTCAGGGAGGGGGCAGGACCCAAGGCCGGGGAGGGGGCAGGACCCGAGGTCGGGGAAGGGGCAGAACCCTCGCCTATCTTCGGGAGTACCAGAACGAGAGTCGCAAACTGGAGTAGATGGTTCCAGTCTTGCGGGCTGCCTGTGGTGAGTGCCTGGTCTATGGACGACGCTAGCGCCTCGGCCAGGATGGCGCGAGCAGTCTTTGGGATCCTGAAGATGATTCGCCGCGACTGCCTGAATCTAGGGCGTCGTCCGAGCAGAGCGGAGTCGGGTCGTCATTGAGCCGCACAGAGGGGTCCGCTCGTCGAGTAGAGTAGGATATGCCGCCACCGGAGGCTAGGCAGCTCGGGCAGAGCCACCGGTGCAGGTATTCTTAGGTGCGACGGGTGAGCTTGACGCAGGAAAGATGGTGGAAATGGTTGCAATTGGAGCAATTTCTGCTCTTCTTGCGCCTATTGGGCGTGGAGCAGCAGCGGCATAGGTCGTCCATCTGAGCAGTGGAGGACCGGGGTAGGACATACGAGGAAGGCGCACGGGCGCAACCGGAGCCGCGTCTGTGTACAAAGGTGTAGCAAAGCCAGGTTGGAAAAGGGAACCATGTAGGACTCTCTGTGAAAGCAGGTAGCCAGAAACGGATGTGAGAAGAAGGAGAAGAAGAAGAAGAAGAAGAAGAAGAAGAAGAAGAAGAAGAAGAAGAAGAAGAAAAAAAATAAACGAAAGGAAAATAAAACAAATAAAAACAAGCTAGAAAGACAAAACTTCGTGACCTCTGAATGATATTCATCGTTGACCGTCGGAGAAAAAAAAGAGAAAAGAAAAAAAGCATTTTCGATTGTGGAACATGAGTCAGTGATTGGAAGCCTGAATGTTATTACTGAGTTACTATATCTCTTTTACGTCTTTTAGTTAAGAATAAGAAATGTTCTTATGCAACAAAAATCTTTGCTGTAAATGAATTAGTCAGAAAAAAATATCAACAATTTCTCACTTAGCTTTGTATAGATTGTTAAACTGGATTATTACCGGTTTCACAGGAAAATTTATTGCATTAGAAAGAATAAACAAATATTTAATCCCGGCTATCAGAAGGAGTATTTAATTACTAGCATTTGTTTTTTTCGCTGATGACTTGTGGTATTGGAATGTTAGCTTTTCAAAACTCCAAAGGTCACTGCATGTTAATAAATATCCTTGTTATTGTGGTTGGACAATACATCAGCATCTAAGTCAGATTGTCACCAGGCTATTTCATTCAATTATTCTGGTTACAGTTTGTTGTCCGCGTGTAAAAGTCTCTTTAACTCAGAGTCGAGTGGGTATCGAATCATTGTCGTGAGTCAGTCTCGGAGTGTTTTAAGCTGGTTTTCTATTAATATGTAACGTAAATAAGTTTGAGCTGATGATCTTAGAGATATAGGAGACCTAACAAGGAGTATAAAACAACACTGCAAAACTTTATACAGGGGGAAAAAAGGAGAAAAGAAGAAATATATATATATGAACAAGTTCATTAGAAATTAAAATGTTGAACAAAACTTGAATTGCTTGAAAGCAGTTTCTCATAACCCGAAATATTTTTTTTTTGTTATTAACTTAAGTGCATAGTAGTTGATTTTTGTGTTATTAATAAATGTTTAAATAAATAATTATTTCAAATAAATAAATTTCAGATTTAGTTATTTTGCTCATATTTATCAATAAATAAGTATTTCTTAAAGCCAGTTCAATACATTGTTTAAGTACTATCTAATATCTTGGAGGCGTTCTTAAAATAGTTCTTAAACAGGGTATTGAACTGGTTTTGGCGTTCTAGGCGGCGAGCTAGCAGAATTGCTTAGTGGCATTTCGTCCGTCTTTACGTTCTGAGTTCAAATTCCGCCGAGGTCGACTTTGCCTTTCATCCTTTCGGGGGTCGATAAAATAAGTACCAGTCAAGGACTGAGATCGATGTAATTGACTAATTGACTAATCCCCTCCCCTGAAATTGCTGGCCTTGTGGACAAATTTGAACCCAATATATACAACATTTAGCATTGCATATTGCTAATGTTGTCTTCCACTGAATTATTTGGAATCCGTGCGTTTCAAGGTATCCGTGCGTCATCAACACTGAAGGTCTGGGCGAGTGTATTTTGCTGTATCCTCGTTACGAACAGTGCTTACTAGAAAATAACTGGGTGGATACACAGCGTGTGTGTGAGGGGGGTTGTGTGTGTGTGTGTGCTTATAGGCCTAAAGCAATTTGGTGTCACTGTGTGCCCCAAAATCGGAAACGTTGCATTTTAGTAAACGCTCCAATAAAGAGCAAAATAACATAAATGGATACGCATGGTGTCTATTTCTACCAACTCTTTTGAATTTTAAGTATTCTTTAAATGGTTTTATGACAGCAACTTGTCGGAGACGTTGGAGCATCTGATAGAATGATGTCTATAGCAGAGAAAATTGTCAGAACGGCCGATTGACTGGTTTGCAGTATGCGTTCCGTCTCTATATGCACATAGTTCAAATCACGCTCCGGTAAATTTGTGCTGTAATATTTTGCGGGGAGGTCAATAATTTAATTAGAATACACCCAACAAAATGTGTCTTTTAAAAATAAAAGGAAAACATTTACACACCCGAAGGAAGACAGCGTGAAGCCATCATTATATTCTTCCGCGAAATTCCATAGCAAGCATGTAGCACTTTTCAAGTAAGTCTCAAGAGGTCGTGCGCCAACTCGATGGTGTAAGAACAAAAAAAAAAAACATTTGGCTCAAAAACATTTATGGAACAAAAATGGATATACGCCATATAAAAATGACCTAGATTTAAAATATTGGCGTCGGATGGCTTAATTGATTTTATAAAGAAAAAGAAGAGCATGACATTTTACTTTCTAAAGGTTGAGTGTGGGAAAAAAAAACCTTGAACTTAATCTCAACCTTTACTGCATGGTATTATGATGCAATTCTCTAAAGTTAAAGAAATAAAAATCATAACTAAAAAAATCAGAAAATAGTCTGTGTTCGAACTCATGCTCGATGTATTTCTAAAGTGTAGTTGAAATTAATGTCTCATAGAAGCAACAAAATTTACAGTGTACAGCTAAACAGCGACCTTTCGATATAATAAATTCGAAAATAACCATTTTATGTTGATTCTGAATATAATATTTGGAATCGTTGCCAAAACATTAAAAGCATTCAAGGAAAAAAGCCAAAATCACCGAGCATTTTATATATACATTTATGTATGTTTATTCCCCCCAAAATTATGATATGATATAAAATATAATGTATGAAACGAATAAAATATATCCCAAGAGAAGTTTAGTATTATAAATTACATTTTGAAAATATCCACAAATAATAGTTATATAAATTCATTTTAATATATTTCGATTTCCATAACACTAAGTTAAGCTTCATAATATTTATTCAGGATTCATACAATCTATGTACGTCGTTTACATTTAGCTGACGTTTACAAGTTCTCTTTTACCGAAGTTGAAAATTATCTGACAAGACTGTACAAATATATTTATTGTAGAGTTTGTAAATAGCATGTGATTTAATTAGCTATATTTGGCGATTATATTCAGCTCACATATAAAAAACAAATAGATTATATGGTATATACTTGTGAGTATGTGTATACCTAAGTATATACAAACGGACATATACATACGCATATAAAATATATATATATATTCCTAGAGGGAGAAACAGAGAGGGAGAAAGAGATAGATAGGTAGACAGATAGATAGATAGATAGATAGATAGATAGATAGATACATAGATGGATAAACATGTGGAATAGATAAACAGATAGCTAGCTAGCTAACTGGCTAGATAGATAGATAGATAGACGCCAGGAAATTTTGTTTGGCTGGCATTCTTCAGGTTCAGTATTCCTTTAGTTACTAATGATAAAAGAAATGACATTTGCACATTGAATCACACTATTCAAACATCTTTACATGTTAAGAGTTGTGTGTGATGGAGGAAGAGGAGAAGGGGGAGGGTAGTCCTACGGTTTCATTTTGTAAATGAAATATACGAACATTATTGCATGTATAATTTATTTTGTAGAACGTGAATGTATGAAAGGCGTGCTTAAATGAGCGATTAAATAAAAAGGATAAAGTCATTTTAATTTATCAATTATTTTATTAATCAATAGGGATACTTTCATTTGTTTCTTTGTTAATTTTAGTATTATTTACTTTTAATTATATGCTTTACTCATTAAACTCGTTTGTCCAAACGTATTTATTTAAATTAGATTAGGATCTTGAAAGCGTTACTGTTGCGTATATTAAAGCTACGATTTTGAATTTTTATACAAATTTATCTAATTATAATCCTCAATTAATATTCATATTTTTGTTGATGATTGATATTAAGGCGAAATTCTAACATTTTCTAACTAGTTTGATTGTATATTAATCATAGGAAAGCTAATCTATTCACATAGGATTTAATTATCAACATTTTAGAAAGGAAAATAGATATTTCTTAATGTTTCACTTTAATAATGTAGAGTGTTTATACTGCACCTCCATATTTGAATATAATATTTACTTTCCATCTCCTTGAAGCGATAGCTTATAAATATGAATCATTTAAACACGATTCACAAAATGCGATTTTATAACGATCTCCACAGTATCGATTTGTATTTTAGGTAGGATGTCAAGGGTTAAAAGTGATGGTAAGAGATTAAAGTAATTTTATATCTTTATTATGGATATTTGCGTCGTAAATGAAATGATTTCAACCGAGTATCGGAACAGCATCATGAAAACTCGGAAGCCGAATGCTCACATAAATGGGTTAACGGAGCTTTGAAATAGCATATAATCGTTACAGAACATTATACTTTTCTCGTTCCCTTCATTAAATACGTTCAAACGATACATTTATATCAATCCCTACTAAAGCATTATTATTAAATCTTTATTTACTGATGCAGTTACGAGTTCTTTAGAAAGTCGTTTCTGAAAACACTTTTCTATTTTGAAAAGGTATATTTTTTAAGCATGCCGTGAGTGAACGTCACAAGCTACAGTCACAAGCTAACATTTTTATCTATTAATGATATATAAAGAAAAAAACTATTACTTTTCTTCGATGTGTATACCATAGATAATGATAGGAACTAATGACAATTTGAATGATAGAAAATCTTATTTCAAATACATAACCTTATCATTAAAAAAACAGTGCCTCCTTTCGTGTTCTACAAGATTAAATTTAACATTACAAAGTACGTCAGTACAGATCCGCTTATTTTATTTAATTACCATCACGAAACCTGCTGAATTACACGTAAATATCTTAATGTTCTAGTTGAGGGGAAAAACGTTATGAAATTATATGAAACGGTCGGGAGATTGACTCTGAGGAGTAGAAAACTATTAGTTCAGAGGAACTGACTAAAAAGATGTAATTGGATATTGAACATAATACCTTCTGCTATAATGTTCCAAACCTGTACAGATTGGGAAATTGTCCGAGAAGAATAAGGTGTAAAAGGAAGTATTCTTCAATTGCTGACCCATAAACTATTTCAATACACGTTTATTCCCGAAAAAAAAAATCAATGCTGATGCCATTTCGGCTTCGCTAGATATTCCAACGTAATAACAGTAAAACTGATCTGCTAATATTGATCTTCACATAGAGCAAGTTCAAAGTGTATGTTTCCTTTGAATTCCTTTATTATCGCACATTGATTCGAAATAAACGAAAATGTAATTTAAATATACCACATAGTATAAAGAATCCTAACTCGATACCGTTTACCATTCTAAAAACAAAAAAAAGAACATACTGAAATGTCTGTGTGTATGATACTCAGATATTTAACGTTTACTATAGACATTATATTTCACCCAGTTCCCACATTAAGTTGTAATTTGTTATCAGCAACATTTCAAAAGTGAACCAAAAGGTGATATACCAAGGGGTAAGTTGAAGTAGTTATGATATCCACGATGCCGCAGATGTGCGACAAATATATTTTGGGAAATTGTATAAACAAATATATAATTATGAAATAAACGAAAAGTGAATATAACACTTCTGGTTTGTTCTTAAATAACAAACAGTTCTGTTTCATTATTTTTTTACGGGCTGTAATTGTTTCAGTTTAACAAATCGGCCTTAAATCATGTCAAACAAATACAACGCAGAATATCTCCTGTGTTCGTTTATTATCTGCCTCAGAACGACAAGCAGCATCACGGTCTTAAACTAAGTTTCTTGTACAAATTGAATTGAAACTATTTAAAATGAAATGAACTGAAACGTAGTTAATAGTCAGCACTTTTAGAAATTAAATAAAGACGCGTATGGTTTCCTACTGAAAGAGTGGGAATAAATTTCTAGAGCTATTTACTTTATGTGAAATAAATAAGCATTTATCTTCTGCATATGTTGGTTTATAATATATCAAATTATTTCAAGTGCAATCATTTCATTCAAATGCAATCAGTCCATTCACAAAGTTTTGTCATAAATATTTACACATTTAGATTATTTTGGAAAAGATAAGCTTAAAAATATTCGATATCGTTTTTATGTTATTCAAATTTGGCTCGTCTTGGTGGGTTAGAAGGATATTTGCCCGAGGTCCCACACAATGAGACTATAGCCGAAAGTTGCAAAGCGAGCTTCTTGACCACACCGTTATATCTGTGCCACTATGTAGGAAATCTTAACTAAATGATCTTTATGTACTGTACTAATTCTGCCTTTTGTCCTGATTGAACGAGATACCAATGTGTGGATGCTCGTGATTTTAGAAATAGTAGCCGTATTAACTCAAAATACACTCTTCTGTCGTAAATAGAAAGAAGCCAATTTAGTCTCGATAAAGAAATCGATGGGATGATTTTTCACACCACTATATTCTCTCCCCCACCCAACACCGCCCTCTCTTTCTTTCTCTCTCGCTCCCTCTCTGTCTGTCTGTCTGTCTGTCTCTCTCTCTCTCGCTCCCTCTCTGTCTGTCTGTCTGTCTCTCTCTCTCTCTCGCTCCCTCTCTGTATGTCTGTCTGTCTGTCTCTCTCTCTCTCTCTTCACCCCTCATATGAACTCGTTACTTCAATTTCTTCCTTTAATTGTGTGCAAACCTAAGCAAAAAGTTCACTTCTATCCGTCAGACAAAGGACAAGGCCTTCTTGGCAATAGATCTTATCGAACTCTTATGACCTTTCGTAAAATGTTACGTCTGGCTTTTAAAATATATTGTCAGGTGCAGAAGATTGACCGGTAGATATTTGTGTCTTTAAATCTATTATTATTTTTAAATTAAGTTATTCTTGTTTCGTTATATTTATACCGTAAGGAAACATAATCTTAAAAGCATCTTCCATCATCATTTTGCATTACATATGCCTATTGTCTGACAACGTAGGTTACACTAAATAGGTATTCTAAAATTGGGGTCAGTTGTTGTTTAGCACTAGATCAGCTTTTATTGTGGTGTAAATGTGAGTGCCGTACTGTAAGAAGCATTTACCGAATCACGAAAACGAAGTCAAGAAGCCCAACCTGTTTACTATGTTAACAGCACCTCTGGATTCTTAAGCTTTCAGATGTAACTCGCGTAAATTCTGTGTGATTCTTGAATGCATGTAGCGCTAAAATACACGCGATTTTGAAATGTTTATTTTTCGTGGTGAACCTTTGGCTTAAACAGTAGGGTGTTCGCCTATATACGCTTGTCATTATAGTTGAATATATACTGAAACGTATTTAATGCAATAAACGGCAAGACTCGGCTTGATTGACGTTGTTTTGTTAAATCTAGATCAGCCATTCTTGACCATATCTATTCCACCCAAGGCTATCCACTGTTTTGTTCAGACATATTCGTTCTACCTACGTTATCAAATACGGTGTTCCGTTTTAATACACTAATATATAATTTGAGATATACTCGACGGCTGTTTCTTAAATTTCGAGTGAGCGTGCTGAGTCTACGTCATTAGTCTGTATTCATTGAACTAATCCCTTATCCAATTAACAATTGTATTATCCGCTAACTATACCATAGATTAATTTGTTTCAGTTTGGAACTTTGTTTTATGAAGGTACTCAGTTCCGACCGACATAAGGAAAATGGTGGGTGGGTGTGGTGTCCCGAAGTTAGGGAACCCGTTCGAAGAGTTGCACAAGAATAGAGCAGACTCCGCTAACTTTATCTATGATGCCATGTTATGATGTTAAGCCAGGTGATGGAACTTAAATCTACCCCCCCCAAAACACCATGGCGGGATTTGAACTTAAATTACAAAGAAGCGGAACAAATACGGCATGGCACCTAGTGTGACTTTTTCACATTTCCGCCGCCTTGGATTCATAATTTTCTATAAACTCTGACAGGCTGAAAGACAAAATTGATCTCCGAGCACTGAGTTTCAGAACGTATATCTCGAGGTTTTGTATTCGATTCTGTCAATTCGCTGCCATATTTAAACCGATATCTGCCCAAATCGTCTTCAGAAGTTTGACCTAAACGCCAATGCTTGGTTTCAGACTTTTACTTAGCCTTTGTTTCATACATTCTGGGTAATATAAAACACTTTCATAAATCCCAGTTACTCAGGTGGTTAAAAAAATTGGGATTGTGTATCGCATATGATACAAAGTACAGGCCAAGGATTAAGGGTAAATCTGTACCACAAGTGAGCTTGACCCAGGGTTATACAACAACTATACTATGTATTTTTATTGTTGTTTAACACAATTTAGAAATTGTTAAGAAAGACAACTAATACACGTTTTGAAATTGTTGACAGTTAGCTCCATGCCAAGTATGTTAAAGCAGACCTATTAGGAAAGCCATTCCTGTCATTATTATCACGTATTATTTTAAGAAAACGTAGGGCGGCGAGTTGGCACTGCTACGGAAAAAATGCATAGCGGCATTTCATTCATCTCTACATTCTCAGTTCAAATTCCGTCGAGGTCGACTTTGCCTTTCATCCCCTCGGTGGTCGATAAAATAAGTCCCAGTTGAACACGGGCTCGATGTAATCGATGTATCCCTCCCCCGAAATTGCTACCCTTGTGCCAAAATTTGAAATCATTATTTTAAAGAAAATGTGTACCTAGAATTAAATTAGCCAATGCCGTTTACAAGAAATTTAACTGACATTAGACCACATTCTTTAACGCCCAACAGAATGCTTAGAGGTATTTTCCCGGCTATATGCGTTCGACTTTGCCTTTCAAACATTTCGGAACAATAAATACCAGTTGAGCGGTCGATGTAATCGACTAATCCCTTCCCTATACAAATTGCTGGCCTTGGGCCAAAATCTGAAACGATTATTTAATGTATTTCGTTAATAAGGTAGGAGGGGTGATTTGGGCTTCCGTTTCTACTTTATTGGTCTATTATATAGAGAAGGCCCATTTAGATTGCCGAGCATTCAAATGTAATCCACATAGGAACTATAGCATTGCCAAGTGTGTGTAGCGCAAAAATAAACACTATTTGGAACCATCGCTTCTAGTGATGAATATTTGGCCTTAAAGAAGTTCGCGTGGGTGGGACCATTTCTGTCATTGTATTTTTATCTTTTGTCATTTACTTGTTTCAGGAATTAAACTGGGGCCATGCTTTAGCAACACCTTGAAGTACTTTTAGTACTTTGGCCTGATATCTGGTATACGATCGGATTCCTTCAATGGCCTGATATTCGATCAAATTCCTTAAAGAATCGTTAAATTACAGGAAAGAAAACATATGTACATATTTGAAAAAAGGAAAAGAATGACTTCACTTGTATTCTAAAAAAAAATTTTAATTTTATATTATAATTTGGTTTTGTAGATCTAGTAATTTCTTTGTTAACTTCGGTGCGGAGATTTTTTAAAGATTCCTGGTTAACTTTCCTGGAGAAATTTATACCATTTATTGGTAGCGATTGTCAAACTGGTCCCGTTTGACAATCTCGAGATCAGTTTGACAATGCTAGAAAGTTCTGCAGGAAAGATAACCAGAAATATTTAAAAAATCACCCAACCGAAGTTAACAAAGAACTTACTAGGTCTACAAAACCAAATTATAATATAAAATAAAAAAAAATTTAGAACTACAAGTGAAGTCATTCATTTCCTTTTTTCAAATATACTTAATTGTACCAAGGATTTCACACATTTTCCAATATACATATATATATATAATATAATATATAAGAGTTAAGGGTAAAAACCCGATTGTAACCCCAAAGAAAGCACATCCGTTAAAAACAAATAGTGGAGTTGAATAAGATTTGTCTGATATGATTTGCTTTATCTGTCAGTATACATGTATTGATTTTATTAGATAATGAAACATTTGTAATGGAGAATAAATAATACCAAATACCA
>JAOPUL010000002.1:47205830-47217728 GCA_027564515.1 Octopus rubescens | reverse complement strand
ACATAGAGTACACATCGCAACTGTCCGATGAACGGGAACGTGAAACTGAGTAACGTGATGATATTTTTACAGCTTTAATAAAGTATATATATATATACATATATATATATACATTTTATTTATATATTTTACATATATAAAATGAATAATCCAAAACACCTATGTATATTTATATATAAACATAAACACGCATATTGTATAATATATGCAACATACATGACGGACGCCCACATCGATTTTGACAGTTGTTCGTACAACTGGACGGCCTTCTCATTGAATTAGCATATGAAGTGGCCGATTATTCCAGCCACATAATTCTAGGGTAGAATCAGTGTGACGCAAGTTTGACAAGGCTGGACTTCTGAATTACATTATCCAACTGGCTTCCATGTTGTCAGTCTACTCGTATTTATTCACGAAGCTTAGTTTAACAGGAGGTTACGGTAAATGTACTTGCCCAAGATAACAATGGGATCCTGAGCCCAGAACTACATGGTTGCGCACTTTTTAACCAATCACTCACTCATTCATCGTCGTCATCCTTTAACGTCCGTTTTCCATGCTGGCATAGGTTGGACGGGAGGCATGGGTTGTATATATATATATGGCTGTGTGATAAGAAGTTAGTTTCTCAACCACTTGACTTCGGGTTCAGTCCCACTGCATGGCACCTAGGTCAAGTTTCTTCTACTTTAGGCCCGGGTCGACCAAAACCTTGTGAGTGGATTTGATAGACGGAAACTGAAAGAAATCCGTCGTATATATGTGTGTGGTTGTGTCTGTTGCTTTACCGTTTGACAACCGTTGTTAGCTTGTTTACCACCCTTGTAACTTAGCGGCTCTGCAAAAGAGACCGATGGAAATAAGAAGCAGACTTTAAAAATAAGTACTGTGGTCGATTTCTTCGACTAAAACCCTTCAAGACGCTGCCCCAGCAAGGCCGCAGTCCGATTACTAAAACCGGTAAAATATATATATAATTTAAAATATATTTCATCACCGAAGTTGTAGAGGCTAGGAGGATGGGTTTTGATAAGGAAGGCAAACCGGAGCTTTGCTGCTACTGAGATGCCAGTTCGGAACTGATCGCCTTTAGCCGAATCAACTGGGTGAGGATTCTGATATTGAGAAACCAGAAGCCCCTTAACCCCCCCCCCCCTCCCGAATATCACTGCTGATGCATCCTAGAGTGCCAGCGATGTGTATTTTGGAACAATATATGTTTAATGTATGATTACATGGGCATTACCCTATCCAACTGTACCTCCCTTTCCCTCTCTCTAGGGCCTATTTCTTCTAACATTTAGTTTATCCTATTTTTAATATTTAATTACTTAGGATTACCATAGTTGTATTCGTAATAAACATGGGACAGAACGGGATGTTAAAATTATTTAGGTAACCATATATTGCAGTGTTGTCCAATGTAAAAACACCGGTGAGTTGTTTATAAAAACGTCAATACTTTAAAAAGTTATCCTATGCGGAAATTTCCCTCCTGGAGTGGGGTGCGGACTTTAGTTACCCCACCATAGGGAAATTTAAAGATTCCGGTAAGAAAATTGTTTTTAAGTTAGCATATGGTTTATCATGATACACACACTTTTTGTTCTAAATTTACTTTCCTTAGTATTAAGTATTCTAACGTTAAATTAATATGGTTTCTAATTTAGGTACAAAGCCAGCAATTTTGAGCAGATATCATCGACGCCAGTACTTGATTGGTACTTTGCTTTTCCACTTTTCGGGGTCGGTAAAATAAAGTTGAGCATGGTGGGATTTGAAACCAGAACGTAAAAGAATCACAAGAAATACCGTATGGCATTTTGTCCGACACTCTAACGATTCTGCCAGCTCACCTGTACACGAGACTATTAGATTAATTACTTTTCTTATCATATAGGTATGGGGTACAAATAGGTTAGTGAACAGGTAAAGAGGGAATTATAAATAAAAACGGTTAAGAAACATTGTGATAAACAACGAAACCTGCTCATTTCAATCCTCATTCGAAGCTGATAAAAATTAAAAGGCTGCCCTGGGTCCTAATATTGGTTTCAAATTTTGACACAAGGCCGAGGGACGGGATACATCGACTCCACCCAGTATTCAATTGGTACTTATTTTATCGACTTCGGCAGAATTTGAACCCAGAACGTACAGACGGACGAAATGCCGCTAAGCATTTTGCCCCGACGTGCTAACGATTCTGCCAGCTAGCTGCCTTCCTGGGTCCTAATATTACAGCGTGACTTGTGGTCTTGTGACAAACGGGAGCGTGAGCGAGATAATTTATGTTAGATCCACTGATAACCATATATGATTATCCCGATGGAGATGGTTGTGTCACATATATACACACACGAGGCGGAAGCCTCGTTGTGGATATACCTAGATGGACGTTCCGGCTCTCTACTGTCTGAATTCAAATCCACCGAGGTTAACTTTGCTTTTATCCTTTCAGATTTATTTATTCAACTATTCATCTATTTGTCTATTTACCGTCTTCATTTACACATATCTCTAATCATTTATGGATAGAAATAATTGTTGGAATGTTTATTTACGAACTCAATTTACATTTTAATGAGAAGAGGTAAATAACGATGAAGATGATGAGGAGGAAAAAGGATGCTGAACAAATGTTGAAAGATGAATATAAAATTTAAAATTATAATACAAATAAAATTAAAAGCAAGGTTCGTAATTTTAAAACATTTTTCTTTCTTTTTAAACTTTTTTTCTTTTTTTCAGTTAGAAATTTTTTTAAATTGTTAAGAAAAATTGGAATGTTATCTATCGATATATTTTGATTGATTTCTGACTAGATAGGAACAAGGTCACAGTTTTGTAAGTAAAAAAGCAGATAAATGATTGTATCAACACCAGTATGCAACTGGTATTTGTTTTATTAAGACCCACTCCATCCCTTTTCTTACTTACTTCCCAAAGGATAAAAGTCAACTTCAAGATCTGAAATCTAGAAATGACAGTTTCTTATTAAACTGTGTCTTAATGTTCTTTAATCCCAGACCAAAGGCATTCTACCCATGACCATCCATCCAACCATCCTTATACCGGTTTCGTCTCCGGATCAGCCTTGATCAAAACAAGCCTATGATTAAAGGTGTTCCAGCAGAGATCACTTCTCACCAATTATATATATATCTGGGACTACATTATTCAATGTACCCTTTTTTTTATTATTTAAGATAGTAAGGCCTGATTTAAAGCTGATTTGGTTGCTATTTCTAGCGGCCCAAACAACTACATCAAGGCAAGCTCTGTCCTTCACTGGCTGGATATATCTAAAATAAAACAGAACTGGAACTCTATATAACAACTGTTCATTTTATGATGAAGCTCTGTCTCTGCAAAACCCTGAATCGTTCCTAAATGTTGCTCAGGTTAGGTTTAGAAACTATATATACACACACTATATATATATATATACACGTGTGTATAATGTATATAGACCATCAGGTCAGCCCTGCTCGAGCAGAACTATGATCAAAAGGTGTTCCAGATGTGACCGTCCAATTTTTTCAAAAATCTATGACTATATTATCCACTATGTCCTTTTTTATTTTAAGACAACAGAATATAATTTGAGGAAGATTTACCTGCTATTTCTAGCACATCAAACGACCCCATACAGACCTCCTTTGAGTAGTATCTTACATGTTTGCAAACCCCCAACATTTTGACTTCTAATCATATTCCACTGACAGTCAACTTTGTCTTTAATCCTTCCAAGTCACCATATCACACGCCTTTTAAGGCACACATTCTCATAAGCCATACCTCAACATTTTGGCTGGTCTTCTCTTGAACCAGCACTTGCCACTAAGCCAAACCCTGGCTTCTCATCCCTAAAAATGTTTGGACAATTTTGCCAAAGAAAGAAGCCATCATCATCACCACCATTATTATTATTATTATTATTATTGTGATTTTTGTGTTACTGAAGGCTGGATCTTTTTTAGTTTTGATTGTGCTGGTTTATTGGCAAATAACGTCTACTAACTCTTTTGTGGTTTTTGCCAGAATTTTCAAAAGTTGGAAATGAGAAGTGTCAATGATTATTTCAATCAAATGACAATAAAAATACATTGATAACATTTAAATAATAATTAAAAATAAATATATTTTTTAAAAAAAAAAGAAAAAAAATATCAATAAAACGTCTTCTTCAGATAAAATTTTTCTTTTTTTTTTTTTCCGTTTTTTTTCCTTACCAAGGGCCACTTTCTGCAGATTAAAAAAATATCAATTATCATCAATCATCAATCATTAATAAATCCATCAGTTTTTTTTTTTTTAATGACAAGTTTCTGGTCCTTGGCAACCCAAAGATTTATAACGTAGTTTCCTTTGGGGTTCTTTTTTTCATTTTTTTTTCTTTTTTTCCAATTTTCAATACCATCTATTTGGGGTTCCCAAATTTGAAGATATATAAAAAAGAAAAAAAGTCTAATTCTGAGAAATTTAAAAATTCTAGTCTAAAATTATTCGTAATAACTTTACATTGTAAAACATCATCACCACATGAACAATAGGTTCCAGTCTCTTTCTGCGCCAAATATGTTTGTGTGGTTTTAATTCTCTTTTCTTTTGAAAAAAAACTACAATTTCCTTATGTAAGAATCCATTCAAAAAAGTCTCTAAAATGTGTTCTTTTTTTTAAAAAACATTACTTCCAATATAGCTATGACTATTATTATCATCATCATTATCATAGTTATTATTATCATCATCAGTAGCCTTTTCTTTTTTTTTATTTTCTTTTTTCCTCTTTTCTGAAAATACTCAAGTTTATATATTAAACTTTTCAATCCAACAAAATAACATATAATATCAGAAAGAAAGAAAAAAAAAACACTTTGTATTCTTGGAAGTTAGTGTATTTCATGTCTGAAATGTAATTAAACAAATTGATTGTGTATTTAATTGTCTATTATAATTGTTGTTGTTGTTACTGCTGTTGTTGTTGTAGTAGTTAGTGGTCTTGATTTTTGCATATTTTTTTTTGTACACTGGTTTATAAATAAATGGAATAGTTCAGCAATAAGTTGCCTCCCCTTATCATTCAGAGATCAAAACTGGACAAATATATGAAGTCTGTCTCTCTGTCTATGTGTGCGTCTGTATGTGTGTGTGTGTGTGTGTGATAATAGAACAAGGCAAGTGATAATAAGGTCATTTAACGGCCAGATTCTTAGAATTTTTTCTAAGACTAAACTCACAACCATTGATTTACTAAATGCTAACTAACACAAGGTTCAAATTGATTCAATTCGTAGCCGCAAAAACACAATAAGAAAAATGTCAATTGTGAATGGTACATTATAGCAACTTAGACATATACAAAAATTGGAACCTTAAAGAATGAACAAATATTTTTGTACAGGTGTATCGCATCCCCAAGTTGTGGTGATTAAAAAAATAATCTCACCTAATTAATTGTATTAATTTGTCAAGTAATGAATTCACTTCAAATCCTCAAGGGAGGAAAACAAGGTAGAAATTCTCAAATTAAACACTTTAAAGACTACAAAGACGCCATAGAACTTATGGTGATTAAAGCCAGAAAATTAATATTATGTGAATGGAAATAGGTTAATTAATAAACAGCTTTAACCATGTGAGCTATAAGCTTCTTGCAATTAGTGCTGCTGTTAGTTTAATGAAAAAAAAAAAAAAAGTTTCCAATTGAGCAAAAAAGTAAAATTAACTTGACATTGTATGTTTTTTGTTTTTGTTGTTGTTTTTTTTCAAGTCCACATTTCTTCCACCTATGTTAAGTATTTTTTTTTGTGTGTGTGTTTTTCATATTTTTTTTAGTTTTTACTGTATTCGTGTGTTATTCTTATGAATATATGAATATTATTGCATCCAATGAGGGAGGTGGGGATAAAAGCCTGCTGTGTTACATAATATCAGGTGTGTGGAGGGAAGGAGGGAAGTGTTGTAAAGTTATGGTCGGTGTCAAAGTAAGCTAGAGACAGAGATAGGCATCAGTGTGAGGCATTGTCGATGTCAATATCACAGATATTTCGGTTGGCTTCAAAAGAATTACAATTCCATAGTTTGAAAAAGGCCACTAGTTTCATAAATATATTAAAGTATGTAAGCTGCAAGGGGATGGAAAGGTGCTTTGTTAAAAGAGGAGAAAGAAACCCGGAAATAGTAATAAATGAATGAACAAATAAATATAAAATAAAAGTTATCAAAGGAGATATTGTAAGGGCACATGTATAAAGGTGTTTGTCTGGGGTATGGAAGAAAGTGTTTAATTGTTGGAGATTCGTTTTTTCCTTCAACAAATCAAGACTGAACAGGTTCTGCTCTGATATTCACAGTGAGTCATCATTATCAGTATCATCATTTTACATCCATTTTCTACGTTGGCATGGTTGGACTCTTGCTATCACAGTCCAAATCAGTTCTTATTCAGAATCACTGGCCTTCTAGTCGGGTCAGGTACCACATCTCACTTTTAAGTTCGTGTTTGGGGGGTACAGTTTCTATGGCTGGATGCCCTTCCTAATCCCACCCACTACAGAGTGTCTTGGAAGCATTTTATCCATAACAATAGCATTAGAGAGGGTATCATGTTCTCAACAAAAGTAAAGAGTCATCTCTACCCTCTCTGAGTGTACCAGATGCAAGAGTGTACCGGGTGCATTTGATCATGGTTTGAGCACTAGAGAGGAAGTCTTAACCCTTGCAAGACTTAAGTGTCCTTTCCATCCTGTGTTGCCTCAGGTCATTCACAGCAATGTGACTGAGAGAGCTCATAGATACAAAAGGGAGAGTAATCTTAATTTAACCTTCAGCATGCTTAGATGCATTATGTTGCCATAGATTATACTCCCCTGTAGCTGCAGGCATATTATGTTGCATAGAGAGGGGAGTTAACTCATGGCAATATGAATTCACCTCCAGCGTGCTAAACGTTAATGTTTTCCTGAATCTCACTATTTCAAAGAGCTAATGGTGTTCCACTGCCAGTCTTTGCCATGATATGCTGCAGCAGATGAGAGATAAATCTCCAATTTAATTTGATTCTAATTTATCGCGAGTAACCCACCCACCAAAAAAAAAACATTTTTGTCACTATTCCTCCAGCTAGATAAAAAGTAAGGCAAGAATAAATTTTAAACAAAAATAAATTACAAATCCATAGTTACATTAAGATGAAAGCTTCTCAAGGATAATATAATATTAAAATGTAGAAAAATGTAGAAACCCACTTTATATAACATTTTAGTTCAAATGATTTAACTGATTCTACTGTTGAGTTAAAAAACTATTGGAAAAACACTGAGAATGAAGAATCACATGTCACCTGACTAATAGATAGATAGAGAGAGAATTTTCCATTCAAACTAAGTGCCTCGCCTAGAAACATAATGAAAAACCATTATTGGGATAAGAACTCAGAAACCATGAACTGCCTGGTCAATTTATTAATCACTTGGTGGGGGGTTTTAACCTCTAATAAAGACATTATGTTTGAAAAATGTATTCCAAAAAGTTGGTCTCATTACAAGCTAACAAACTATGAGAAAATACCAATGAAGTTATTGTTTCTTATAAAGGCACAAGGCCTCAAAATGTTGGGGGGAGAGGATTTGGGACATAAGGGGAGGGGTCAGTTCAAACCAATCCCAGTATTTGACTAGTATTTTATTTTACCAATCCCAGACGGATAAAACAAGGCAATGTTGACCTCAGCAGGAGGACTTCAATTCAGATTGTAAGGAGATTATAACCACAATGCATTCTGTCCCATATCTACTGATTCTTGCCAATGCATTGCCCTAATAATAATTGTTATTAATTTATGTACAGCCAGACATTTTTGAAAGAGAGGTTCACAAAGTTAGGCAACTAAACTTGATCCTTGCATGTGATTAGTACTTTATTTATTCAACACCAGAAGATTGAAAAACTAAGCTGACCTGGGCATAACTTGAACTCGGAATGGAAGCTGCTATAACTTATTTATTGCAAGACATTCTGCTAGACCATTGCCCTAACAATAATGAGGATGGAAGGCAAAGTTGGAATAGGTGGGATTTGAACTCAGAATGTAAAGAATTCAGAATAAATACCACACAGTATTTTGTGCAACTTTCTCAAATTTTGACACAAAGCTAGTAAGTTTGGGACACATGGTAAGTCAATTACATCAACCCCAGTATCCGACTGGTACTTATTTTATCAACCTCGAAAGGATGAATGGCAAAGTCGACCTCAGTGGAATTTGAAATCAGAACATAAAGACGGATGAAATGCTGCTAAGCATTTTGCTTGGCACGATAATAGTTCTGCCAGGTCACCACCTTAATTGGCATTAGAATATTAAATAAGTAAATAGGATAAGAAAAATAACAAACAGAAAGTAATGAGAAGGAATGTCTATAGAAAATATCTCTAAGCAGAGGAAGGAAAATTCCAAAGAATTCAAAAGTAAAAAACAAAACAAAAAAAAAAACCAAAAATGTACAAAGAATAAATTTTAAAGATGTCGAAACAAAATAATAAATTTAAGTGAAAAAAACGGTATACTGACAACAGACGTGTAGTAAACATAGTGGGAAGGTTGGCAGAGGGACTGCAGCAAGTATATATACATATTTGTATGTTTGTCTGTATGTGAGTGTATGTTCGTCTGTCTGTCTGTGTGTATCCAGGTACATAGTTGGACTTGGACCCAGTCAGATATGTGAGGGTGGGAAAAACTATAAGGGTACATAAAGGGTATGCAAATTATGGAAGTGTAACCCTGAATACAAGAATTGTCTCTTTAATAATGTCTTTTTTTTTTTTTTTCATTTTGTTGTTTTGTTTTGTTCCGCATATATAGATTTTTTTCTTTTAAATTATCATTATTAAAGTAACATTTCCTGTACTTGATGATGATCATAATAATAATAATAATAATAATAATAATCATAATAATAATAATCATAATAACAATCTGTTATCCAAGTGGATAAGTTTTGTGTTTTTTTTTTATAATTTTTTCTGGTTTTGTTTTTAATCAATAGTTTTAACAAGAATTTAAGGTGTGTGTGTGTGTGTGTATATATATATATATATATATATGAGTGTATGTATATATAATATATGAGTGTATATATATATATATATGTGTGTGTGTGTATATATATACGAGTATATATATGAGTGTATCCATATATATTATACATACATATATATATATATATACATACAAACATACATACAGACATACATACAAACATACATACAAACATACATACATACAAACATACATGCATGCATATATACACACACACATACATATTTTTATCTGTGTGTGTGCATGTATATATATATATGTGTGTGTGTGTGTGTGTGTATGTACCTATATATATATATATGCATACACACATGTTTAAAATGTTCATACAACCAAGACGGTGCTAGCATAAATGTGAGTCAAATGGATAACCAACACAGCAAGTGGTGGTCAGAATTCACATGGGAGCGAGGGGAAGGGAGAGAAATGTGAGAGAGGTGTGTGTGTGTGTGTGTATGTATACATATATATATATATATAATATATATATATTTAAAAGCTGATCTACGTAGAGCTGCAGCAGTGGATATGAACAGCGAAACGTGGACAGAATGGATTTGGAATTTGTTTTAAAAAAAAAATAATAATATTAATAATAATTATAATATAAAATTTTTAAAAAAATATCTGCAAACTTCTAGGAGTAAAAAGTTAAAACACTCTTCTGGTTTCCTCTCAACAACAAAATTGGTGGCAAGTCTCTTGTGAGAGTATCTATCCAGGCCATATAGAGACCAGATGAACATGTGCCTTTTCGAGGCATTGGTAAAGTCCTGAAGAAAGAGAAAAATAATAATTATTATTATTATTATTATTATTTTCTTAAAAAAAAAAAATACAACCAGTAAGGAAATTCATCTACCAATTTGTCCCTTACACACTTCCAAATGTATTTAAGGTACTAAAAAAGTGGCAAGAGCTGGTTCAAGAGAGGGCCAGCCAAAACTTTTATTATAACTAATTATAACGAAGTTCAATTAAGCAGTCTTTTTGCTGATGGATGAATGTGACACTGAAAGCAGACATACAATCACATAAACAAACACATACACACAAGATCAAATGTATACAGAAAGAGTCAGGACAGGAGAGACAGACAGAAATATTGATTCTGGCATAGGCACAAAGCCATAAATTTTGGAGGAAAAGAAGAGTAGTCTATAAGTTTGGCTACCATGTGTTGCTGGTACTTTATTTTGTGACTCCTGAAAGAATGAAAGGCATAGGTGACCTTGGCGAGATTTGAATTCCAAATGTAAACAGCCATAACTAAGTGCCGTACAGCATTCTGTTCGACAATTTCCTGTTTCTACCAGTTATGAAAATGCATTCAAATGAAAACAAAGTGTAGTGTGAGGGAGTTATCTACCTTCACCCTATATATAACTAAACAGCGAAAGATTTGTAGTGTTAAGACACACACACAATTTTCTCTCTCCCTCTCTCTCTCACACACACACACACAAATATATGGATATCTCAAACACATAAGTTTTCAGTTAGTAATTATGTGCGTCTTCTTGCATATTTTTCTATTTTGGGGGTTTTGCAGGGGATTATTCCCAACTAATTATTTATTGCCTAAAATGCAAACAGGATTTTCCTCAATGCCAAATTGTCCTATACCAAATCGATTTTACACAAAATCAATGATGTCAAATCACTAGTGGCAGATCGCCAACACCAAAACTTTAAAAACATTCGTGGAATTAACTGAAACGATTTGTCTTATTGGAAAGAAGAGAAACAGAAAACTGCAGCATTCATGTTTTTACCAATTATTTCTAGTGGATTTGATTTTATCAGAAAATATACAAGAATAAGGGGAAAATAATTTATATTTGTAAATTAATACCTATGGAAGTAATTTATGATTCAATTCACCAAGAATTTACTGCTACTCCACACATCTTCCAGCCAACTGTCTCCATAATTATAAACAACACACACACACACACACACACACACACACAATCTTTTACTTGTTACAGTCACTGAACTGCAGCCATGCTGGAGCACTACCTTGAAGGGTTCAGTCAAACAAATTGACTTCAGTACATATTTTTCTAACTCTGGTACTTATCTTATTGGCCTCTTTTGCTAAACTGCTAAGTTACAGGGATGTAAACAAACCAACAATGGCAGTCAAGCAGTGGTGGGGGGCACAAACACAAAAAACAAAGACACACACATACACACACTCACACATTACTTCCCAACCACATGGTTTCAGGTTCAGTCCCACTGGCTGGCACCTTGGGTGTCTTTAAACTATAACCTCAGGCCAACCAAAGACTTATGAGTGGATTTGGTAGACAGAAGCCGAAAGAAGCCCATCGTGTGTGTGTCTTTGTGTCTGTCCCCCACCACCAGTTGACAACTGGTCTAGGTGTGTTTACGTACCCTGATAGAAAAAGTACCAGGCTTAAAAATAAAAAAAATAAATACAGGGGTCAATTCATTCGAGTAAAATTCTTCAAGGCAATGCCCCAGTATGGCCACAGTCTAATGACTGAAACAAGTAAAAGATAAATAATATATATATGACACACTGCTTTCAATTTCCATCAACCAAATCCACTCATGAAGCTTTGGTTGACCAGGGTATATAGTAGAAGACACTTGGCCAAAGTGTAATGCAGTCGTACTGAACCCAAAACCATGTAATTGAGAAGCAAGCTTCTTACAACACAACCATGTTTGATGAACTTACATAATGGTTTCTGATTTAGGCACAAGGCCAGCCATTTCGGGGGAGGGGTTTAGTCGATTACATCGACCCCAGT